>MDKH01033380.1:0-32152 GCA_005239495.1 Nicotiana undulata | reverse complement strand
ATCAAAATGCAGTAAACTAGAGTGTAATAAGTGACTAAAATACGTAATTATAGCCTATCATCACGAGTCCAGATTGGACCGTCCGTCTGCTTCTGTATTTTCTTCTCTCGGGGTGTGGGTGATTGACCATTCCTTGAACCGTGTGAGCAGAGTCTTGACTTTCACTGTATATTATTGCATGCGTTCCTATTTGGTGTCGAAGATTTTGTATACCTGATTTACTACCAGTTGGGAATCACATTTGATTTCAATGACCTTGGAGTCCAGTCCCCCGACCAGTTCAAGTCCTGCAATCAAAGCCTCATACTCGACTTCATTGTTAGTCAAGGGAACAATTCTTATGGCCTGCCTCAAGGTTACACCCGAGGGCGTAATTAGTACTACCCCAAGTATGGACCCTTTCATGTTGGAAGATCCGTCCGTGAACAAGATGTAGACTCTCAATGTCGTTTCCGACACCATCACTTCTTCCTTGGGGGCCAAAGGCAACAGTCTGGGAATGAAATTGGCCACGTAGGTCGGCCAAAACATGCGATTTGATCGCAGACCTTGGTTTATACTTTATGTCAAATTCACTCATTTCAATTTCCCATTTGGCCAGTCGACCTGACAATTCAGGTTTGTGAAGGATATTCCGCATGGGAAAGGTTGTCACCATGGCTATTGGGTGGCATTGAAAATAAGGCCTAAGCTTTCGAGTGGTGACTACGAGAGCTAAGGCCAATTTTTTGAGGTATGTGTAGCGAGTTTCCGCTTCCGTTAAAATTTTACTAACATAATAAATAGGAGATTGCATACCTTCTTCATCACTTAGAACAACACTTACCACTACCTCCGAGACCGCTAAGTAAATCAGCAATTGTTCGCTTTCCTCCGGTTTTGATAGTAACAGAGGGCTCGATAAATACCTTTTCAAATCTTTCAAAGCCTACTGATATTCCTAAGTCCATTTGAAGTTGTTTGTATTTTTGTGAAATGAGAAGAAGTGATGACATTTTTATGAAGACCGAGAAATGAACCTACTTAAAGCGATCAGTCTTCGTGTTAACCTCTAAACCTCTTTCATATTTTATAGCTGGTCAGGAATGTCCTCGATGGATTTAATTTTATCGGTATTGAGTTCGATTCCCCTTTGTGACACCAAGAACCCCAAGAACTTACCATAGCTGACTCCGAATGCACATTTTTTTAGGTTAAGCTTCATGTTGTGCTTCCTTAGGATGTCAAAGGTTTCTTGGAGGTGTTTAAGATGATCACATGCGTTCAAAGACTTAACAAACATATCATCTATGTAAACTTCCATTGTTTTCCCTTTTTGTTTTTCAAACATTTTGTTCACAAGGCTTTGATAAGTGGCTCCGCGTTCTTAATCCCGAAAGGCATCACATTGTACCAATATGTGCCAAAGTTCATTATGAACAAAGTCTTTTCTTGATCCTCTAGGTTCATTTTGATTTTGTTGTACCCGAAATAAGAATGAAGGAAACTCATCAACTCGTGCCCGATCGTCGCATCAATCATTTGATCAATGTTTGGAAATGGGAATGAGTCTTTTGGTCTCGCCTTATTCAGATCCTTATAATCTACACACATGCAAAATTTATTATTCTTTTTTGGAACTACTACTACGTTAGCTAGTCAGTCGGGATACTTTACCTCCTAGATTGAACCGATATCAAGCAATCGAGTGACCTCTTCCTTGAAAAAACTGTTTCTGACCTCGACAATAGGGCGTTTCTTCTACCTTACCATAGGGATGTTAGGATCCAGGCTTAACTTGTGCACGACCACCTCTGGCAGAATACCTGTCCCCATGTGGAACTTCCTCTCTAAGAAATTTTCGTACAATGCGACTTGTTCGAGCTCTTATGCTGTGGATTTGGCTGTGTCCATTTCTTCTGGTACCTAGAAATGTCTTGGTACCTGATAGGATTCCGAAGACTCCTCCCCTTGTCGACAGCGTTCGGCTCGGGATCAAGCGTCGACTCCTGTAATTGATATGCCGAATGTTCCTTCCCTTTACTATTGGAAACCGATATTGTGTTCATCTCACTTGCCGCCGGTTGATCCCCTCTAGGGATTAGGAATTTCAGAAGTTGATGGTATGTTGATGGCATAGCCTTCATCTCGTGTAGCCATGGCCTTCCAAGAATAATGTTATAGCCCATGTCGTCGTCTACTACTTCAAACAAGGTCGTATTCATGACCCCTTTGGCGTTTGTGGAAAGCAGGATCTCCTCTCGGGTTGTCACACTTTCTAAGTTCAACCCGACGAGAAGCTATGTGGCCGGAATGATGCTTTCGGTTAGCTTGGCTTGCTCCAGAACTCTCCAAGGATAATATTGACTGAACTTCCTAGGTCCACCAAAACACATTTAATTTTACAATCTAAAACATTAAGAGAAATTATCAAGGAATCATTGTGTGGTAGTAGGAGTCCATTTATGTCCTCCTCCGTGAAGATGATATAGTCCTCGGTGACTTCCCAAAGTCTCTTGCTATGAGTCACCGATATCTTTGTCTTTTTCGCTCCCGAAAAGGTTACACCATTAATCTCATTCCCCCTAAAAGTCATGTTGATCGTTAGATGAGGAGGATATTCTCCTGCTTTTGAGGGTTCCGCGTTATCCCGGTTGCAACCGTATTTATTCTAAGCCTGATCTCTTACGAACTCTCTAAGATGGCCGTTTTTAAATAATGTTTCCACCTCCTCACACAGATGTCATCAGTTCCTAGTCTGGTGTCCATTAGTCTTATGATACTCATACCATAGATTAGGATCATGTTGAATAGGGTGGGATATCATCGGCCTAGGGAACCATGCTTCCTTAATGTTCCTCATCGCCGATACCAGTTCCACTACGCTGATATTAAAGTTATACTCAGACACTCTGAGGTAGGTGGAATCCCGTGAGCCCGATATCTCTTTGTCCTACAACGATATGTTATTCTGGCCATGATCATCTTTCCTATCGGTAGCAAATCTATCTGCCGACTGGAATCCTCTGCCTCGTCCTTTGGCCCTTTTGTAGGGAAAAAACCGACCTCTAGAAGATTGTCAATCTACATCGAAATCATCCTTCAAATTTTCCTTATTCTTCTCTCGTCCCAACCCTTGGTTGATGCCGGGAAACCAAGTTGGTCATCCTCTATTCTTATCTTCAATTCGTAGCGGTTGTGGACATCTGCCCATGTTATTGCCTAGAACTCAAGAAGAATTTCTTTTAGTTTTCGGGAAGCATAAGAACTCCTTAGATTCAACCCTTTAGTAAATGCCTCAGATTACCATTCGTCTAGCACGCCCGATAACAACATATTTTCTTTCTGAAATTTGGTCAAGACCTCTCGCAGCAATTCAGACTCTCCTTGCGCAATTCTGAATATGTTGTCCTTTCAGGCCTGTACCTTCCTAGCCCCGGCATGGTCCTTGATAATAGAATATGCGAGCATCTCGAAGGAATCTATTGAGTTCTCGGGTAGAAGTGGATACCATGTTATGACCCCCTTTGTGAAGGTCTCCCCGAACATCCTCAACAAGACTGACTCAACATTGTGCGGAGCTAAGTCATTTCCTTTCACCGCCATTGTGTAGGTGTTAATGTGCTCTTGAGGATCCGAAGTCCCATTATATTTTGGCATGTCTGGTATTTTAATCGCTTCGGGATTAACTCTGGTGCTGCGCTTAGTTTGAATGACATATGGATGTACTTCTTTGAGTCCGGTTCTTTCAACACTGGTGGTGCACCTGGGATTTGATCCATTCAGGCATTTATTTACCTCATAAAATGCATGAGTTTGGTTTTAAAAGGGATCATTCCCTATTATTTTTACCAGATCCGCTGCTGTCCCCCTGACCTAGTTGAAACCGACCTCACCCCTCGGGGTGTTGTTATCAACCCTTTGTGCTATTTGGTTTGCGTGAGCCCTGAGGGGAACCAGACTTCTTCCATTTGCATTGCTGAAAGCACCCGACAACGCTTGCTTCAACTCCATCATGACCTGATCTTGTCGCGAGAGATGGCCCATAATAGCCTTTTGTTGCTCCGTTAGGATTCTAATCATTTCCACATTGTGCTCGTCTTCAGCATCATCAAGAGTTGCTTCAGGAACGTGTCATGGATATTTCCTGCCATGGACTGGTGTGGCTATGTCTTACTCGTTGTGGGTATCACTGATCGAATCTCCGTGTTGATGCGTATTTCCTTGTGTCTCAATGTTGTGTGTAATGTTGACATCGTTATCTGCCATTTTCTTATGCTTTTTTGCTAAGAAACAAAGAATTAAACATGTTAGTAATAGATGCAAGGATCAACTCAATTACGCAATTGTTTAAGCCTCATGGTGGACGCCAAATTGTTTACCCGTAAAACAATACAGTTGAATTTGTAACGTGGTTTATAGACAATCGGGTCGATTTGATCCTAAAATGATAAATAAATAAATAACATGTAATACTTAGCATTGAAATCGAGATAAGATGGCGAATATTTCGTTCAAGGAGTAGAGATTCCGAAGGCAATAATACAAATATCAATAAATAAGAAATAAAGTATTATTGAGCTTTTCGAATAATATGTATCTTGAGTTTGTCAGAAAATTCGTGTCCATACAATGGCTGTTGAAGTCACTATTTATAGCTGCACCTAGGGAACAAGTTCCTAGGATCAAGTCCCTCTTAAATGACAATTATGGAGGCCATTGAAGAATGTGCCAAAATTTTCTATAATGGACTTGTAACGACCCGGCCGGTCGTTTCGAGAGTTGTAGCCCTGTTCCACCATTTTCTGCTTTGTTTGTGTTCTACAACTGTTATGACTTACCGGTTAGTTGGTTTGGGTCCAGAGTGATTTCAGAGTGAATTGGGACACTTAGTCTCTTAATTAGAAGCTTAAGTTGGAAAAGTCCACCAGATCAACTTATGTGTAAACGACCTCCGATTCGAATTTTGATGGTTCCATTAGCTCCGTTAGGTGAATTTGGACATAGGGGCGCATCCGAAATGTGATTTGAATGTCCGTAATAAAATTAGGCTTGAATTGGCAAAAGTTGGAATTTTGGAAAATTTGACCGAAAGTGGAATTTTTGATATCGGAGTCAGATTGGATTTCCAGAAATTGAAGTAGGTTCGTGGTGTCATTTATGACTTGTGTGGAAAATTTGAGGTCAATCAGATGTGGTTTGATAGTTTTCGGCATCGTTTGTAGAATTTGGAAGTTCTGATGTTCATTAGGCTTGAATTAGTGTGTAATTTGTGTTTTTGAGGTTTTTGGAGGTGATTTGACGATTTAACTAAGTTTGTATTGGGTTATAATACTTGTTGGTATGTTTTGTTGAGGTCCCGGAGGCCTCATATTGATTTCAAGCGGTTAACGGACCAAGTTTTGAAGTTGGAAGACTCATGATGTTTAGACTCAGCTGGTGCAATCGCACCTCCGAAAGTTTCATCGCAGATACGAGATAGCAAAAGCGAAGAGGAAGGCCGTAGAAGCGGGCAAGGCCAGGAAGGGCAAGGTACGCATGTGCGAAGGAGAATGCGCATCTATGAGCCCCCAGATGTGAGGATGGCTCCGCAGATGCGAAGATTGAGGGCTTGGGCGTTTTTGCAGAAGCAGACAAAGGGTCGCAGAAGCGCCTCCGTAGGTGTGAGACCTAGAGCGCAGGTGGGATCCCACTGGCTTAAGTGGTTTCCGCAAAAGCGGAGGAGTAACCGCAGAAGCGGTTCCGCAGGTGCGGATAAGAGGCCGCAGGTGCAAAAGGCCTAGGCTGAACATATAAATACAAGACTTCGAGATTTTTCGCCATTTTCACCACTTTGAGCTCAGATTTTGGAGGATTTTGAGAGGGATTTTGAAGTGATTATGAGGTAAACTCCTTGTGTCCATTTATATTCAATAATGATGTTTCCCCACTGATTTTGCACCTAGTTGGTGAGTGTTTGAGGTGAAATTTGGGGGTTTAGGGCTAGAGAATTGGAGAGTGAATTTTGAGGATTTGGATGACCAAATGGTGTCGTATTTTGATAAAATTGGTATGGTTAGACTTGTGAGTGAATGGGCTTACGGGTTTTGTGACTTTTGTCATATTTCGAGATCTGGGATCGGGGGCCGGGTTTGAGCTAATTTCGGATTTTGGCTTATAAGTTCTTTTTCTTATGGAATTTATTCCTTTAGCGTATATTAATTAAATCGTACTACTTGTGGCAGATTCGGGGGGGGGGGGGGGGGGGGGGGGTTGGAGACCGATTCGAGAGGCAAAGACACTTTGGAATAGAGTTTTGCGCAGTTTTGAGGTAAGTAACAATTTTAAATCTGGTCCTCAGGGTATGAAACCCCGGATTTTGGTATGATGTGATTATTTTGGAGGTGATGCACATGCTAGATGATGGGCGTGTGGGCGTGCACCGTGGGGGATTGTCACTTGGTCCGTCTCGTGAAACTGTAAAGTTGAATAGCTTATTGTTAACTACATGTTCCCTCCGTTTTATGGAAATTTGAGTGCAATTCATGTTAGAAATCATGCTTAGTCCATATGATATCAATGTTGGGACCCATAGCGGTTGTGTACTTGTTGAATTATCTGTTATTTGCTATCTTATACTCAGTCATAGTTTTACTTGCGTATCATATCTCCGTCTCCTCTTGTTTTCTTGTTGATACCTGTTATTATCTCTTTTTAGGATGATCTATATGATTTTTGAGAGCCCGAGAGACTGGAGAGGTTGGTGACTGAGATAGGGCCTGAGTGCCAAGCTGTCAGCTATGTCAGTGTATATGGATTGGGTTGCACGCTACAACGAGCTTGAAGGCTGAATGTATATGGACGGGTTGCACGCCGCAACGAGCCTTATGACTATTTATATGTTATGGATTGTGTTGCACGCCACAACGAGCCTTATGGATATTTATATATTATGGTCCGGGCTGCACGCCGCAGCGATATAGCCCTTGGGCTGAAGGATCCCCTACGGAGTGTGTATACCCCAGTGAGCGCAAGTACCTATTGAGTGTGAGTATTGAGGGTTGAGAGCTGAGTGTTTGAGCTATTGAGAGGGTTTGAGTGACTGTTGCCCTGAGGGGATACACTTGTTTCCTTTGTTGCTGCATTTAGCTGATTTATGTCATTGTTCTGAAACTTATGGAATATATCGTATTCGATTTTACCTGAACTTGGTAATGTGTAACTGACTCAACCTAAAATGCCGGAATTGAAACATGTCTACTTTTATTGCTGAATTTTTGAAATGAACTATAATTTTATAGCTCGTCACTACCTTTCAGTTCCTTATTCATTATTGTTACTTACTGAGTTAGTTGTACTCACGCTACACCCTTCACTTCGTGTGCAGATCTAGGTGTTTCTGGACACGGAGGACGTTGATCTCGTGCGTGGTTGAGTATCGGAGATTCACGAGGTAGCTGCTGGCATTCGGAGACCTTGTCTCTCCTTCCTAGTTATCTTTTCTTCTCTGTATTGGTATCTTGACACAGACTCTTGCAGACATTATTTCTTAGACTGGTTGTTTAGATGCTCATGACTTTGTGACACCCCGATGTTTGACGCAATTGTTCCACACTGTATTTTGAGTTTAACTCCTATTTTACGAAAACTCTGTCAAGTAAAAGCTTTTGATTTATCTTTTATGAAGCATTGGAAGTATTTTGAGAATCGGCTTGCCTAGTACCATCGATAAGCGCCATCATGACATGTTAGGATTTTGGGTCGGGACAAGTTGGTATCAGAGCCTAGGTTACATAGGTATCACGAGTCATGAGAAGGTTTAGTAGAGTCTTGCGGATCGATACAAAGACGATTGTACTTATCTTCGAGATGTTGCCAAACCCTTAGGAAATTTCACATTCTTGAATTCTTGTCGTGCGAATCTTTTTATTTTGGTAACAAAATTTCTGTTGTTTTAATTCTCTCACAGATGGTGAGGACGCATAATACGGGGCAGGATGGACAACAACCAGTACCACTAGTCAAGGCCGCGAGAGGCCGAGGTCGCGGTAGGGAAAGAGGCGCAGCTCGCACAACAACTAGGGAAGCACCTGCAAATCCACCAGTTGCCCCAGTTCAGGAGCATGATCCAGTTGTGGATGAGCATGTGGGACCATCTCAGGCACCACCTGTGCCCATTGTGATTCTAGGCCTTTAGGAAGCCTTAGCTCAGATTCTGACTGTGTGCACCAGTCTTGCTCAGGCAGTCTTTGTTCCGGCCGCAGCAACCACTTCTCAGGCGGGTGAAGGTGCTCAGACTCCCACCGGCGGCACACTAGAGCAGGTAGTACAGGGGCTCTAGACACCGGGGACACCACCAGCCAAGGCGGTTGCAACTGCTCAGGACTATGTGGTTTCTGTCATGCCCGATGATGAGCAGTGTAGATTGGAGAGGTTTGGGAGATTCCAACCTCTATCTTTCAATAGTACAGAGGGAGGGGATGCACAGTTCTTCTTGGATAAGTGTTAGAGGATATTCCATACAACAGGTATTCTAGAGAGTAGTGGGGTCTCGTTCACCACTTTTCAGTTCTCTAGGGTTGCCTTCAGTTGGTGGGAGGCTTACGAGAGGCGTAGGCCGGTCGGCGCAGCACCCCTTACCTGGAAACAGTTCTCCGTTCTTTTCCTAGAGAAGTTCATGCCTCAGTCCCGCAGAGAGGAGATACACAGGCAGTTCGATCATCTTTGTCAGGGTGATATGTCTATGACGCAGTATGAGATGAGATTTTTTGAGTTGGCCTGTCATGCTGTCTAGTTGGTTCCTACAGACAGGGAGAGGATCAGGAAGTTTATAGATGGCCTCACTTTTTAGCTGCGATTGCTTATGACTAGAGAGAGTGTCTGGTGCTAATTTTGATGAGGTTGTCAACATTGCTTGTCAAATTGAGATGGTTCACAGCCAAGAGCGAGTTGAGAGGGAGGCCAAGAGTCCTCGTGGACTGGGTGGATTCAGCGGTGTTCCTTCTAGGGTTCATTTCCACCATGGTAGGGGTCGTCCTTTCAGACATGCTCAAACGGCTTTCCCGGTTCACCGTGGTGCATCATCTAGACATGGTTCACACAGTTATCAGCAGGGCCATTCATCTCTCAATGCCCTCCCAGCTCAGAGTTCGTCCCGTGCTCCATCGAGTTAGGGCTCGTCTATGCCAGGTCCTTCTACCAGTTATCCTGGTGCTCGGGGCTCCCTTCGGTCCCCTGTACTAGCATCGGGGAGTTGCTATGAGTGTGGAGAATTTGGTCACATGAGGAGACAGTGTCTCCACCTAGTGGGAGGTCCAGCTCAGCAGAGGAGCCAGTCTATGACTTCAGCACCAGTTACTTTACCACTCGCTCGGCCAGCTCGGGTGGAGCTTAGTCAGCTTGGGGTCACCCGAGAGGGGGATGCCGATCAGGGGGCGGCCATGCCCATTTCTATGCTCTCCCTGCCAGACTAGATGCCATTGCTTCAAATGTTGTGATCACAGGTATTGTCTCAGTTTTCCACAGAGATTCCTCTGTATTATTTGACCCTGGTTCCACTTATTCATATGTGTCGTCATATTTCGCTCATTATCTAGATATGCCCCGTGAGTCTCTAGTTTCATATGTTCATGTATCTACCCCGGTGGGCGATAATATTATTGTGGACCATGTGTATCGATCATGCGTGGTGACTATTGGGAGTTTGGAGACCAGAGTAGATCTCTTGTTGCTTTGTATGGTCGATTTTGACAATTTTGGGTATGGATTGGTTGTCTCCACATGTTGTTCTAGATTGTCACGCTAAGACCGTGACGTTGTCGATGCCGAGGTTGCCGAGGGTTGAGTGGAGCGGCTCTATAAACTATGTTTCGAGTAGAGTGATTTCATACTTGAAGGCTCAGCGGATGGTTGAGAAGGGTTGTCTATTTTATTTGGCCTTTTTGAGGGATGTTAGTGTAGAGACCCCTGCTATTGATTCTATTCTGGTGGTGCGAGATTTTTTCGGATGTGTTTCCTGCTGACCTGCCGGGCATGCTGCCAGACAGGGATATTCACTTCGGTATTGAATTGGTGCCGGGCACTTAGCCCATTTCTATTCCACCATATCATATGGCACCGACAGAGTTGAAGTAGCAGCCTCAGGAACTCCTTGATAAGGGGTTTATTCGGCCTAGCGTGTCACCTTGGGGTGCACCAGTTCTATTTGTGAAGAAGAAGGATGGTACTATGAGAATGTGCATTGATTACAGGCAGTTGAACAAGGTCACAATCAAGAACAAGTATCCTTTGCCACGTATTGATGATCTATTTGACCAACTTCAGGGAGCGAGGGTGTTCTCCTAGATTGATTTGCGGTCAGGGTATCACCAGCTGAAGATTCAGGACTCGGATATTCTTAAGACAACTTTTAGGACCCGATATGGCCATTATGAGTTCCTTGTGATGTCTTTTGGGCTGACCAATGCCCCAACAATGTTCATGCATCTGATGAACAATGTGTTTCAACCTTATCTTGACTCGTTCATTATTTTATTCATTGATGATATCCTGGTGTACTCTCGTAGCCAGGAGGAGCATACCCAGCATCTGAGCATTGTGTTACAGCGTTGAGGGAGGAGAAGCTTTATGCAAAGTTCTCCAAGTGTGAGTTTTGGCTCAGTTCAGTGGCGTTCTTGGGGCACGTGGTGTCTAGGGAGGGTATTCAGGTAGATCCGAAGAAGATAGAGGCGGTTCAGACTTGGACCAGACCATCCTCATCCATAGAGATTTAGAGCTTTCTTGGTTTGGTTGGTTATTACCGTCATTTTGTAGAGGGATTCTCATCTATTGCATCGCCCTTGACCAAATTGACCCAAAGGGGTGGTCGGATGCATGTGAGGAGAGCTTTCAGAAGCTCAAGACTGCTATGACCAGGACTCCAGTTCTAGTTTTACCATCAGCTTCTGGTTCTTACACAATGTATTGTGATGCTTCGCGGATCAGTATTGGGTGTATTCTTATGCATGAGGGTATAGTGATTGCTCGTGCTTCACGCCAGTTGAATCCCCATGAAAAGAAGTATCATGCCCACAACCTTGAGTTAGCAGCTATTGTTCATGCCTTTAAGATTTGGAAACACTATTTGTACGGTGTTTATTGTGAGATTTACACTGATCACCGGAGTTTGCAGCATCTGTTCAAACAGAAGGATCTTAACTTGCATTTAGCGGAGGTGGTTGGAGCTTCTTGAGGACTATAATATCACCTTTTTGTACCATCTCGGGAAGGCCAATGTGGTGGTTGATGCTTTGAGTCGTCGGGAAGAGAGTTTGGGGAGCTTAGCATATTTTCCATCAGTAAAGAGGCCATTGGCATTGGATGTTTCGGCCTTAGCCATCCAGTTTGTTAGATTGTATATGTCTATGCCGATTAGAGTATTGGCTTGTGCGGTCTCTCGGTCTTCTCTTTATGATCGTATAAGGGAGGGTCAGTATGATGGCCCCCATCTGCTTGTCCTTAAGGACACCGTCTAGCACGAGGATGCTAAGGAGGTCACTATTGGGGATGATGGTGCACTGAGGATGCAGAGCATGCTATATGTGACCAATGTGGATGGTTTGCGTGAGTTGATTCTCCAGGAGGATCACAGTTCACAGTATTATATTCGTCCGGGTGCCACGAAGATGTATTAGGACTTGAGGCAGCATTACTGGTGGAGGATAATGAAGAAGGTCATAGTGGAGTATGTAGCTCGGTGTCTAAATTTCCAGTAGGTGAAGTATGAGAATCAGCGACCAGGTGGGTTGCTTTCGAAGTTAGAGATTTCAGAGTAGAAGTGGTAGCAGATCACTATGGATTTCGTTGTTGGGCTTCCACGGACTCAGCGAAGTTTGATGCAGTTTGGGTGATTGTAGATAGGCTGACCAAGTCAGATCATTTCATTCCTGTGATGACTACCTATTCTTCTAAGCATCTAGCCCGAGTGTATATCCGCGAGATCGTCGGGCTTCATGGCGTACCGGTATCTATCATCTCTGATCGGGGTACGTAGTTTACATCACGGTTCTGGAGGGCCGTACAACATGAGTTGGTTACTCAAGTGGAGTTGAGCACAGAATTTCACCCTCAGACGGCCGGACAGTCCGAGCGCACTATTCAATTATTAGTCCGTGCATGCATAATGGAGTTTGGGGGTTCGTGGGATCAGTTCTTGCCACTAGCGGAGTTTTCCTACAACAACAATTATCAGTCGAGCATCTAGATGGAACCGTATGAGGCTCTGTATGGTAGGCAGTGTAGGTCTCCAGTGGGTACAAACTTGGTTCAGGATGCTCTGGAGAAGGTTAAGGTGATTCATGATCGACTACGCACAGCCCAGTCCAAGCAGAAGAGTTATGCGGATCGGAGGTTCACGATGGTGCATGCATGATTGGAGAGCGGGTCTTGCTCTGGGTGTCACCCATGAAGGGTGTTATGAGGTTTGGAAATAAGGGCAAGCTGAGCCCGAGGTTTATCGGTCCATTTAAGGTGTTGCTACGTGTTGGGGAAGTTGCTTATGAGCTTGCCTTGCCTCCCAGTCTAGCATGAGTTCATCCAGTATTCCATGTTTCTATGCTCTAGAAGTATCACGACGATCCGTCTCACGTGTTGGATTTCAGCTCAGTCCAGTTGGACAAGGGTTTATCTTATGTTGAGGAGCCGGTGGCGATCTTGGACAGGCATGTTCGGAAGTTGAGGTCAAAGAACATTGCTTCTGTGAAGGTTCAGTGGAGGGTCAGCCGGTCGAGGAGGGGACTTGGGAGATCAAGCATGATATGCGCATCAGTTATCATCATATTTTCACCACTTAAGATATGTCTCTATACTCGTTCGAGGATGAACATTTATTTAAGAAGGGGAGGATGTAACGACCCGGCTGGTCGTTTCGAGAGTTGTAGCCCCGTTCCCCTATTTTTTGCTTCTTTTGTGTTCTACAACTGTTATATGACTTACCAGGTTAGTTGGTTCGGGTCTAGAGTGATTTCAGAGTGAATTGAGACACTTAGTCTCTTAATTAGAAGCTTATGTTGGAAAAGTCGACCGGATGTCGACTTATGTGTGAATGAACTCGGATTCAAATTTTGATGGCTCCATTAGCTCCATTAGGTGATTTGGACATAAGGGAGCGTCCAAAATTTGATTTGAAGGTCCGTAGTAGAATTAGGCTAGAATTGGCGAAAGTTAGAATTTTGGAAAATTTGACGGAAAGTGGAAGTTTCGATATCGGGGTCAGACTGGATTTACGAAAATTGGAGTAGGTTCGTGGTGTCATTTATGACTTTTGTGAAAATTTGAGGTCAATCAGCCATGATTTGATAGGTTTCGGCGTCGTTAGTAAAATTTGGAAGTTTCGAAGTTCATTAGGCTTGAATCCATGTGTAATTCGTGTTTTTAGGTTGTTTGAGGTGATTTGAGGATTCGACTAAGTTCGTATTGGGTTATAAGACTTGTTGGTATGTTTGGTTGAGGTCCCGGGGGCCTCGGGTTGATTTCGGGTGGTTAACGGACCAAGTTTTGAAGTTGGAAGGGTGCTAAAGTTTGAACTTAGCTGGTGTAATCGCACATGCGGAAATTTCATTGCAAGTGTGAGCCCGCAAAAGCGAAGAGGAAGGCCGCAGAAGCGGGCAATGCCAGGAAAGGAAGGGAACACATGTGCAAAAGATAATGCGCATCTACGAGCCCGCAGATGCGAGGATGGCTCCGCAGATGTGACGATTGAGGGCTTGGTCATTTCCACAGAAGCGGACAAAGGGCCTTAGAAGCGCTTCCGCAGGTGCGAGACCTAGAGCGCAGGTGCGAGCCCAGTGGTTTAAGTGGTTTCCGCAAAAGCGGAGGAGTAACCGCATAAGCGGTTCCATAGGTGCGGATAAAAGGCCGCAGGTGTGAAAGGCCTGGGCATATAAATACGGACTTCGAGATGTTTCACCATTATCACCACTTTGAGCTCGGATTTTGGAGGATTTTGAGAGGGATTTTGAAGTGCTTATTGAGCTAAGCGCCTTGTGTCCATTTATCTTCAATAATGATGTTTCCCCACTGATTTTGCACCTAGTTGGTGAGTTTTTGAGCTGAAATTTGGAGGTTTAGGGCTAGAGAATTAAAGAGTGAATTTTGGGGATTTGGATGACCAAATGGTGTTGGATTTTGATAAAATTGGTATGGTTAGACTCATGAGTGAATGGGATTTCGGGTTTTATAACTTTTGTCGGATTTAGAGACGTCGTCTTGGGGACCGGGTTTGAGACAATTTCGGATTTTGGCTTATAAGTTCGTATTTTTCTTATGGGATTGATTCCTTTAGCGTATATTAATTATATTGTAATACTTGTGGCTAGATTCGGGGCGTTTGGAGACCAATCGAGAGGCAAAGGTACTTTGGAGTAGAGTTTTGCGCGGTTTTGAGGTAAGTAACAATTTTAAATCTGGTCCTGAGGGTATGAAACCCTAGATTTTTGTATGATGTGATTATTTTAGAGGTGACGCACATGCTAGGTGATGGGCGTCTGGGCGTGCACCGTGAGGGATTGTGACTTGGTCCGTCCCGTGAAACTGTAAAGTAGAATAGCTTAATGTTAACCACATGTTCCCTCTGTTTTATGGAAATCAGATTGCAATTCATGTTGGAAATCATGCTTAGGACATATGATATCACTGTTGGGACCTGCATCGGTCGTGTACTTGTTGAATTAGCTGTTATTTGTTGTCTTGTACTCAGTCACAATTTTACTTACGTATCATATCTTTGTATCCTCTTGTTTTCTTGTTGATACCTATTATTATCTCTTTTTAGGATGATCTGTATGATTTCTGTGAGCCCGAGAGACTGGAGGTTGGTGACTGAGATAGGGCCTGAGTGCCGAGCTGTGAGCTATGTCAGTGTATATGGATCGGGTTGCACGCTACAACGAGCTTGAGGGCTAAATGTATATGGACGGGTTGCACGCCGCAACGAACCTTATGGCTATTTATATGTTATGGATCGTGTTGCACGCCACAACGAGCCTTATGGCTATTTATATATTATGGATCGGGCTGCACGCCGCATCGATATAGCACTTGGGCTGAAGGAGCCCTTCCGGAGTTTGTACACCCCCAGTGAGGGCATGTACCTCTTGAGTGTGTGTATTGAGGGTTGAGAGCCGAGTGTTTGAGCTATTGAGAGGGTTTGAATGACTGTCTCCCTGAGGGGATGCACTTGTTTCCTTTGTTGCTGCATTTAGAAAATATTGTATCTGGTTTTACCTGAACTTGGTAATGTGTAATTGACTCTACTTAAAATGCCGGAATTGAAACATGTCTACTTTCATTGCTGAAATTACGGAAGTAAACTATAATTGTATAGCTCGTCACTACCTTTCAGTTCCTTATTTATTATTGTTACGTATTGAGTTGGTTGTACTCACGCTACACCTTGCACTTCGTGTGCAGATCCAGGTGTTTTCGGACATGGAGAACGTTAATCTCGTGCGTGGTTGAGTATTAGAGATTTACGAGGTAGCTACCGGCGTTCGCAGACCTTGTCTCTCCTTCCTTGTTATCTTTTCTTTTCTGTATTGGTATCTTGACCTAGACTCTTGTAGACAGTTTCTTATACTGGTTGTTTAAATGCTCATGACTTGGTGACACCCCGATAGTTGGGGCTATTTTTCCGCACTATATTTTGAGTTTAACTTCTGTTTTTACAAAAACTCTGTCATGTAAAAGATTTTGATTTATCTTTTATGAAACATTGGAAGTATTTTGAGAATCATCTTGCCTAGTACCATCGATCGGCGCCATCACGACATGTTAGAATTTTGGGTCGTGACAGGACTTTGTATTTAATACTGCAGAATAATATCCATCGAATGCTATCAGTTGACAGGCATTTGTTTGTCTTCATTAGCAATATTCCCTTCGGGGCCTTCTCGGTGCCAATCGAAGCTGCTGCCCCCGATCTTGATTTTCACATGTCTCGCTTTCCGTCTGTCTCCAGTTCCACGTGTCGTTCTATTATACGAGTATTTAATATGAATCAATTTTACTCTAGACAGTAGTTTCGGTACAGAGTTTAAGATTTTTTATTTTAAAACTTGAGGGTAAAAGCTTTTTGTAGCTATATTTGTATGGTTATAAAAGCTACTCATTAAGGGTAAAATGGATAAAATGAAGAGTTTAAATTTGAATTATTTTTAATTGTAGAAATAAGTCATTTTTATGGAACGAACTAATAAAGAAAGTGTGTTTATCTTATTTAACGATTAGACAAATTATAGTTACTAGGTTCTAAATTTTATGAAGTGGTTTATAACTACTATTACCTTGTGAACCCCAAGAAGGGTGATTATAAGTTGACCAAATTCGGTTTGAAAGATCCCAACCGCCCAGCTCACTCTCTTTTTCTTCCTTTTTATTTCCTTAGTAATATTTATTTGCCGTTTGTATAAGTAAACGAGAAGTGGTCATCGGCCAGTTCAGTTCATTTTATCAAATTTGGTTCGATTTTTATGGTGAACGTTCTTGCTAAGAGATGTTCATAAAGGAAAAGTGCAACGGTGATGCACTATAATGACTATTATTAATACTTCTCTCCGTCAAAATTTTATATGATGGTATTTGGTGGAAAATGGAGTTAATCTATTAATTAGATTGTATATAGAGAATTGTGTCAAGGTGAATATTTATATTTTAGAGAGATTTTAGGGTAGGTACTTGATGCTTAAGTCACATTTCCTCTTTAAATAAAGGGGTTCTATTCTATTGTAATTTATTCTAAATCAATAAGAGTTTTCCCCCTCTCTACTTTTTTCAGCAATACTCTTTTCTTCTTTTATTGTTTTATAACACGTTAACAGCACGAGACACTAACAAACTAAGTAGAGACATTTGCTTTGGTCACCAGGCTTTGGGATACGTGCCAGTGGCAAAGCCAAAAATTTCTCCAAGAGTGATTAAACTTGGAAGAAGAAAAAAAATTCCCGACAAAGGGTGTTCAATATATGTTATATGCCTTTACAACCTAATATTTTACCTATATATACATTGTAATACCTTATTTATGTTGGGCTCCTTCAAGAATAAATTTTGGATCTAAGGCAAGTATTCTACCTCATTTTCTCTTTTAAGTTATTGAAATTCTATAATTTGATTTTAAATACAAGTAAAGACAATAAATTATGATAACTCTAATAGAGTTTGTAAGAAATTATAACCACCCGAAGTGGTAAAATTTCTATGTCTTACCATGATCAAATTCATGTATGATTATGAGCATAAGAAGTGAAAACCCTCCAATTAAATTTGCTTCATTCTCATTCCGTTAGGAGAATGTGGTAGCAGTATGTGATGAGTCTGAAAGAAGACAAAATTATTACCGTGAAGGTATCAATGAACGTGGACGTGGCAACAAACGAAATTATAATCGTCATCATTGTGGTAACGAGAACAATAAGGATTCTCAAAATGATCATTCATTATGTGAAATAATGTTTGTCATCGATTTGACATGAGATTATGTAAAACACATATAGATGAGTATGGTCCATTCATGATGTGAATATGACAACATGTGATTTATGAATACATATTCATTCTTGGAAGAATATGAGCGTGCTAGTGGTAGCGAATATGCTACAATCATCTCTAGAAGGAGGTTTGAGATGAAATAAGAAAATAATTTCATTATAATGGCTTGAATGGTCAATAATCACATACCTATTGTGATTAGCTAAAATATTATGGTAATGTAATTATTACATGGGAAAAGTAATAGAATCAACATATCTTGCCTATAATGATTTTGACCATGACCATAACTTGAAAGAGATATCCACCATATGGATGTTGATGAATGTGGTAGTATAAAATTAATTGAAAGCTCCGGAAGATCCAATTATACAATTCATTATCAATAAGGTGTTGTGTCGTAGAAAGTATGAAAGAAACTTATTGAGTTTCTAAAGTATTCGCGAAAGCGGTTGGTTATATTGAGACTATAAATAAAGGAAATATTAAATATCTTCTATTACAACAACTTGTAGCTGGGCAATATGTATGTAAGAAATCCGCTTTATTCTCCAGTTTGTACTACACAAATAAAAGAATGTCACAATAAAGTGTAAGTTTATTGATATAAAAACCCATATCATGATAAACTTTATTGTTAATTGCACACGTCATGGTATAAATTCAAAGTTTATCAGTACTGATAATTTATTCAGTTGACATAATTGGTTTAGTCATGTTAATTTAAGTTTGATGTGAAAAAATAAAAGAGAATTAAATATTAAAGAACTAGAAAGTTCTTTACCGATTCTCTTATGTTGCTTGTTCTCACTAACTAATAGACCAACTAAAATTAGGATTGAATCCCATGAATGCTGGAAATATCAAAGGTGAATAAGGGGCCATTCACCTGCCATGTATACCACATAAGATGCATCTATGAGATGGTTATACGTGCGATTATTATTGACCCGCAACTTGGTGTTTGCGAGGTAACTTGCTCAATAATTTAATTTCGAGTATAATTTTCAGATTTTCTATTCAAGAAGCTCATCTTGATAAGTTGGTTTACTCACAATTGGTTTAGCTAAATGATTTATTGAGTGCCTCCATTTAATAGTTAAACTATTACTTATGAGAACAACGTTATCTATATCAGTTTGATATATATTATATATGACAATATATTACATTCTCCCCCCATAAGTGGTTCAGGGTCAGGAACCAAATTATTCCATCTTACTATTATTGATGTGCGGTGTAAATTTACACCATAATGCACAAAGATGGGTTCCAAAAATTTAGGAAGCAAGTTAGTTTTTTTAATGTAAGGAGGAGACATGATAAACAATTGAGAAAAAGTTACGTGAAATGAATTATTATTTGTACATCTAGATCCTCGAATAAGATAAGATGAACATGAAGTTCATAAAAAGATAATTCATCTGCAGTATATTGAAAGCATGGCAGACGAATTTGCTGACCCAAAGAAAGTGACTATATTCTCAACGTAAATGCTCCTATTAGAATAAGTCCTAGAAGGACAAAGTATATGGTACGCTTAAAGCGTATAAGAAAATTAGTTTCAAATTATATTCTTGATAAGGAAGATGAGAAAATGATCAAAATGATCATAACAAGGAGGCAAGTGATCTAGAAGATCACATGACATAACACTTCATAAAATCTCAGGAGAGGTTCAGGTACATGAAAATATAAATGAAGAGATCTCTATGTTATGTCTTTATGAAAAAAGAGAGGTTGAAACAGATATAAAACGTTCGTCCACGACATGTATATAACGCTAAGTATAGATGAGGACCTTAATTCTATCGAATACAGACACAAAAATATTGGTCAAATGAAAGAGACATAATTCGAATAGAATTGGTTTCATGTGAAAGACATGTAGTTTTGGACATGCAGTTCAAACACTTGAAAGTATAAAGTCAACGGTGTGTGCAATCACTTTTATTTATCTTATATGTCTAGAATGATATAAAAACTTGATATGCATATGAAATCCATTCATATGGATTATATGACTTAACTTATATGACAATCCCTGAAGGATTTAAATTGCTTAAAGCATATAGAATTCATGGTCATGAAGTATTACATCCTAAGTGCAATTTGTGCACATATGTATCTCGCTATAACTATAAGCATGATAATGTGATAGCGAGAATACCTCTATGGACATATTGAAAAGGCCATTCCACGACATTAGATGAAGATATTACATCTATCAAGAATGATGATTCCAAGGTGCAATATATTCATTCAAGTTAATATAACTGATTTGATTATCAAATCTCCACCAACGATCTTTTGAAGATGATGCACACGATTAGAATGTGAAGGCTCAAGAATGTGAATTGATGCTCTCATCAGGGGGAGCTAATACGCGTTGTACTCTTTTTTCCTTACAAGGTTTTTTTCCACTGGGATTTTTTGCAAGGTTTTTAACGAGATAACCAAAAGGCGTATTTCTAAACATGTGTACTCTTTTTCCTTCACTATAATTTTTTTCCACTAGGTTTTATTTTAGTTAAGATTTTAACGAAATATATTATTTGTTGAATAGACATTGAAGGGGGAGTGTTATATATAGAATTGTATTTAAAGCGAATGTCTATATTTTAGAGAGATTTTAGGGTTGATTATTTGGTGGCTAAGTCACTTTCCCCCTATAAATAGAGAGGTTCTATTCCATTGTAATTCATTTCAAAGCAATAAGAATTCTCTCTCTACTTTTCTCTGCGATACTCTTTTCTTCTTTTATTGGTTTATGACAAATTTATTATATTTTTGAATTCTAGAATGTTATAAAGTTAGGAATATTACAAAATTGGAACGTAAAAAGTGTCGTATAAACTAATTTGGAACATGTGAAACTCTTTTAATTTAAATTAAAATATTTTAGTTAGGTTTTCCCTTTCCCTTTATTTTTTTTCTTTTTAATACCAACAATTTCTAGCATCTAACTCTGAGTTTAATGTATATTAATTTTCCTACATTTTTGACATTTGATGATGTGACAAAAGCAAAATATTCTTCTCACATTTTTCCTCATCTTACATCAGGCGGTAGTTGATTGTGCTAGGGCGGTGGCACATTCGGTGGAAGAGGAATGATTTACAAATTATGACGTGACTCAGATTAATAGTCACTCGCCCATTTATAAAACAAACTAGATATGGGCTGCCCGTGCAAAGCACGGGCCCAACATGTGATCCTATATTCACACGAGTCCAACGTTGTGATCTAATGTTTTTTTTACATTCCGTTTCGAAGCAATGAAATCGAAAAAGATACATTTGAATTATTAGTTTGCACATGGTATAGATAAAATGACGATTAGCTAATGCGATCTGGGTCAAATTTGTAGGTATTTTGTGAAGATAACTGAACACCACTTCCCACTAATTTGATTATATATTAAATGGATCAAAATTTACAGTAAAAACTTCATCCAAAAATTGCTTTTAGAAAAACAGCTAAAATTATGCTCATAACTTTCTAAAGAAAGAAAAAGCATGGATCACATGAATATATCATCCACAAAAAAAAAAAAAATTACGTCAGGTGCATAGGAGAATTACACACGGACAAAACAAAATTTATGTAACCCCTTATGTTTTAAAAAATAGATTTCGGTGTTAGAAAGTAGAACTATGATTTTAATGATACAGACCTAGGATTCTAGCTATACGCAACCAAATTTTCACTCCAACATTTCTTAAAGACAGTGCTTAGAGATCAGTGAAATAATAGTCATATTTGTGGCACATATATTCCTTATTAGAGCTTTATTACACTGATACTCACGCTTAAGCAATAATTCAATTTATATGAAGATGAAAGTCATTGGAACTTCTCTATCTAAAATGATTCAATATGCTAATTAGTGTTCTTTTGTAGGTGCATTTTTTGAACTTCTTTTGTGTCTGACAATTTGCCAAGCTGCACTAACAGTTAATTTGCTTATAGTCTCAAAAGTTTTCCTACCAAAGGGGCTGGCTTCAACAACCCATAAGGGACGGCTTGCCAAGCTCTTGCCGTCTCCAAAAGATCTTTGATACTATCTCCGGCCCAAAATAAGTGATTTTTTGGCCTTTTATTTGTGGTCCAAAATAAGTGATTTTTTTTCAGATTTCAAGAATGCATTAATTATTTTTTTCCTACATTGCCCTTGGAGTAAATAGTGTTAGAGTATGTGTTAGGAGTGTTTATGTGAAGAGATAGTAAAGATTAATATTGTCAACTTCATTGCTAATTAATGTTAAAAAATTAATTTCTTAAACTGTATAAAAACAACTAAAAAATTACTTATTTTGTATCGGAGGAAGTACTATTGTGAAAAATGTAGTGCCACAGTCCTTCCTGAGGCCTAGATGCATGTATTTCAAAGTCTAACCTACATAAAATAGACACAGAGATATCCATGTGGTATCTTTCTAGGTTATCGCATTACTCCTTCGCACATCTAGCATCACCAAATAGAAAATGTTACTACTTCCTTTGTTTCAGTTTACGTGAACCTATTTTCTCTTTGATCTGTTCCAAAAAGAATGATACATTTTTAAATTTGGTAACAATTTAGCTTAAACTTACAATTCTACCCTTAATGAGAAGCTTTTATAACCACACAAATACTCTGGGCTCCTTTTTGATTTGTTTTGGACAACAAATTTCAAAAGTCTTCATTTTTTTTTAACTCTGTGCCCGGTCAAACAGGTTCACATAAATTGGAACGGAGGAGCAGTACTATTGTAATGCACAACTGATGCTAGCAGCTAATACTATAGGTGATTCTCACCTCATATAATCTGGTGACTACAATGTTTAAACTCTGGTACATCTCTACTGCAACATAATCTTTAATCTCTACTCAATAACTACCTTACACTTTTAATCCAATTTTATTTCTGAAAAACTTAGAAAGTGAATTTAGTACCTTAACAGAACTTGAAGGGACATTTTTCAGAATTTAGAAATAAGTCCAAGGCAAATGAAAACACATGCTCCAAGCGCATGTACAAAATGCAACGGAAGTTGTATTCCGAAATTGTAAATTTTATGCATTCCAATATTATTGTGGGACACGTGTACTGCTTTGTAACATGTATATAAATACTTTTTATTTGTGTGGAGTACATCTAGTTTTCATTTCATTTCACTTCTAGAACACACTTTCTTTCTTCATATTTATCTACTGGTTTTCCATTCCATTGTACTTTCTACTCCTCTTTCTTCCTCTCTCACCTGCATTCTATTGTTGTATTCTCTTTAGAATTACCTAAACGCTTTCCTATATATTACGCATAACAAACCCGTCTCCTTTTATTTCTTCTCTGTATTTTTTAATGCAAAGTTTCAATCCTTCCTTCCCAATATAGACATAAAATGTCGAACGGAGACCATACATGGAAAGACAAAATGACAAAAGATCAAGGAATAAAGGGAGAAGAATAATAACCACATCAACCAATGAATTTAAGTCATAAAACTGAGAAATTTGAAGAGAACAGGAAAAAGAATTGAAAAAAGATTGGGAGAAAAGCTGACTTGAAATTGCAGCACTCATATGAAAAAATGAAGAGAACTCGAAGAGAATATTTCGAAGACTGAAGAAAACTGATGAAGGGCAATGGACGTTTCTTGAATTCTTATTGGGTTGTTGTTTGAAATAAGATAGCATTGAGTGAGAACACGTGACAAATTTAAATGAGTACATTTATGGCTGAGTTAGATTGACAAAAATACCCGTGGTCGTCCCACTTGCCAAATTAACGAAAAGACCAAAATAGCGCTTGGGAAGCAGGCATGACAACCCTCTCCTGCTCCCAAATGGCTTCTATATATGAATAATATAGCCCAGTTATTATTGGAAGTTTAATAGCATATTTATGTCACGATCCAACTTTTCCTTTGTTGGGTATCGTAAAGGCATCTAGTCTTAGAGACTAGGTATGCCTAACATCTTCTGAATAACAACAATAATAAAATAAACATCTAATAATTTTTGAATGGAATTTTCTATTTAATTTACAATTCCCAAAACCGGTAGTACAAGTCATAAGCTCTACAGAGTTTTACAATATTTTCTAAATACAACTGTTTGAAATAAAGTAAACAGTGTGAATACAGATCAGAAGGTGACCTCGAAGCCTGCGAACACAGCAGCAGGTTTAACTTGAGTCTCAACAACATCAATCCGCACAACTAGCTAATGATCAACGAACTTCGAAATACCACGTTCTGCACAAAAATATTCAAAAATATAGTATGAGTACACCACAACGGTACCCAACAAATATCAAGACTAACCTCAGTAGAGTAGTGACGAGGAACAGTCAAGACACCTACTGGACTAAACAACCTGACCGAGTGTAAGTATAGGAACAACAGAGTATGACATCTACATAAAGGCTACGCGAACGACAAGTAATACGGTAATTGCAGTAAGGGAAAAAAAAATAACAACTATCAGCGGTGCACCACAATAATGACATAAAAGAATGAGCGGGAACACAACCTAAATACGATAATCACCGATAGAGAAATGGACAAGTACAACTCAACAAAAACGACCATTTTCACAAAGGTTTTTAGTCAATAAGCTCAACGAGGTACCGAACCTCAAACTATTCACAACTCACGGGTCCCAATACCTGAACCCTAACACTTGGCATCCTGTGCCCTTATTACACTTCATAACACTGACGACTCACGTGTCAAATAGAGCTATTTTCACATAGAAGACAAGTAAACAAGGGTGTGCATCTATACTCAACAATATTAAGAAAACCTCTTAACCGATAAGAGTGCTTAATTAGGTGTATGCTTGTGCAAGTGTCCTAACATAGTTCATACCATCTAGTAAGCTAAGAAAAGGAAGGGAAACCACATATGTTTTCTCCCAAACTTCACAAGATAAAGCTCACACAGGCAAGTGTACCGCTACACAAATATCAAAAACAAGAATGCCATCATGACATCAGAGATCATCGCAATCAATCCCTGACACAACCCACCTTGTCTCACCACATGTGCAATAATAAAGTAAGTGCCCGTCTTGTCTCGCCACACATGCATAATAATGTTCCCTCCTTGTCTCTCCATATGCACAACTCAACCCCCCTCCTCCCCACACACGCGCGCGCGCGTGCGCACACACACACACACATATATCCCGCCTTGTCACGCCGCATGTACAAATATCAATAGTAACAATAGCACGATAGAAACCTCGTGCAACCCCATAACAACAACCGCACGACAGAAACCTGGTGCATCACAATAACAACAACCACACGGTAGAAACCTCGTGAATCACCACAACAAGTACAACAACAAAAATGACAATAATACAAAGTACGTAAAGTAAATCAACTCAAGAACCTTTGATTACAAGAAATGGTAAAACTAGTTCACAAGGAATAACCATAATAAAGAATACTAGGCGTAATAAGAACAACTCAACAGGGATGAAAATATTATGTAACAATGTTCCCCCAATGTACGGTTCAACAACAAGAAACTAACACGAGTCAAATAATTTTAAATAAGGACAAGTCAACTAAGACATAGGATATCTAAGATTCTTTTGAGTTTGGACAATTACGAAAGAGATACAACAATTCAAATAAAGGTAGGTAGCGGGAAGATAACCATAACCTCAATTAAGGGTGAACATTTACAAAAGGTATAACTATAACTTCAAATAAAGATAAGTAGTTAGGAAAAGGATAACATGTGAATGGAAGATGTAATAGTTTCAATTAAGGCACATATGAATCAAGTAAGCAACACGAGTGGATCATGAAGCAATTGATTTTAATTAAGCAGGTAGAGGTGAGACTAGTAATTAAGGAACGTAATCATAACAAGAACAAAAACATATTCAATGAATACAAGGACCTAGGAACCCTAAAAGGCCAATTTCCACAAATAAATCAGAGCACATACTCGTCACCTCGCGTACGCGGACTACAATCAACATAGAAGACTCAAATCCTAAGTGGTTGTCACGACCCCAAATCCTTACAGGCCGTAATGGCGCCTATCGTGGAACTAGGCTAGCCAACCATCAATTTACTACGCATTTGTTCGATTATAACAGTGCACAATATAACAATAAACAACAGTCATAATAAAGAAATAAATTATATAAGTCTAACGCCCCAAGACATGAACTAAACAACTCTAAACAACCCCCAAGAACTGGAGTCAATAGTCATGAGCATCTAAGAATAGATAAATCTAACTCTACTAAAACTATAATATATGTCTCTGAATCAAATGCTAAAGCTAAATAAGGAAGGGAAATGGAGAAGCTGTGGACGCTGAACAGCTACCTCGAAATACCGTAACAGCTGCTAACGAACTGAGACAGCTACTGCTCCAGACCGTCACCTGAATCTGTGCACAGAGGCATATGGAGTCTTTATGAGTACGCCAACTCAGTAGTAATGAAAATAAATCACAGTCTGAGTAATATAAAACACACAATACATATATACAATTCCACATAACCAGTAAAACACCAAGTCACCATGTAGTATTCATCAAATAATAAGTTCGAAATCAGTTTCCAGAAAACCTTTGAAACAAGTGCAATATCGGTATATCTCAGTAAAATTCTTAGTAAAAACCAGTTTGAAAACGAAGTAAATCATAGTTGAAAACTAAGTAAAAATCTTCATAAAACTGCCCCTCGGACCATAATCATTTCTCGTAACAATATCTTTCAGTATCAGCCCATCATGCAACCTCACAATCACTCTGCCCATCAAGCAACCTCACAATCACTCTGCCCATCAGGCAACCTCACAATCACTCTTCCCATCAGGCAACCTCACAATCACTCTGCCCATCAGGAATCCTCACCATCGCTCATCATAAGCCCCACGGGCATCACTCAATCGGTACTGGCGCTCACTGGGGGTGTGTTACAGACTTCGGAAGGGCTCCTACAGCCCAAGCGCTATAATAAGCCACATCATGGAATAAATCACACACAATATAGGCCCGCAGCCTCACTCATATCATATCATCCTCACAATATAGGCCAGCAGCCTCACTCAGTCAGACACTCTCAATTTGCCCTTCAGGTCATAAATATGCCGGGTTTTCGACCCAAAAACAGTGTTTCATTTTCAAGAATTAGTATCAAAATACTCTGAGTGTCAAAATAATTTCACAGGGAAAGACTGAGTGTAAAATCATAACATATCAGTGAGGATAATAGTAAAACATCCCCCAAGGGGTAAACAAATCGGCACTAGGCCCTAAACATGACTTACAACCCAAAACATATCAAGTATATATAGTACTATTGGAAAGAAGCTTTAAAAGCCGTTTCGCGACTCAATAATATCCTAAGTAATGAATGTATCTCCAAAGTTTCAACCTTTGCATTTCAAAACCCGTGAAAGGGTGCATAGTCCGGGGTTTCATACCCTCATGACAGGATTTAAAGACATTACTTACCTCAAACTAGCCCGGAAACTATTTCGCAATGCGCTTGCCTCCCGAATCAACCTCCGAAGGCTCCAAATATACCAAGTTCAGATTTTTATCATTAATATATGCTTAAGGAACGAATTCCAATCGAAAGATATCAAATTTAGCTAAAAAATCCGAAACCGGTCAAAACCCGACCCCTGGGACCGCGTCCCGAAACTCAGAAATTTTTATACAAGAGTGTTCGTCGTTCTCTCATGAGTCCGTACATATAAAGAACACCAAAATCGGAGTTCGTTTGACCCTTTAAATCGACCCCTAAAGATATCATAATCTCAAGCCCTAAAACCCAATTTTTCTACTGATTTTTCCTGAAGTTACACTGGTTTTATGTTCTATAATCACCCATAATCGTGTTTTAATGATCAAAACACTTACCTCAATGAAGAACAAGGATTTTCTTCTTCAAAATCGTCCCCAAGAGCTCTTTTCCGTAGAACAATGGTGAAAAATAAGGTTTAAGTCGCGGAAGGGTTTATTTAAATATGCCAAGTGATTTCTTCACTGCGATCGCGGCATAAGCCACGCGATCGCACAGTATAAATTTTTCCCCTTCTCCGCGATCGCAGGTCCGCTCATGCGATCGCACAGTGTATTTTTTCGGACAGCCCCACGCGCCCAAATTCCCTTGTGCGATCGCACCCACACCTACGCGATCGCACTGCTTTATTTCCCTCTACTCTGCGGTCGCATCTCTACACCTTCGATCGCACAAAGTATTTTTCACCTGCCCCAATTTAACTCTCCGCGATCACACAAATGCCTACGCGATCACACTTAATAAATTTTTGCTGTAAAAACACCAGCAAAACAACTATTTCCTTAAGTCCAAATGGGTCCGTTAATCACCCGAAATCAATCCCGAGCCCCTCGGGACCCCAACCAAACTTACCAACATATTCCATAATATCATTCAAACTTAGTTGCACTCTCAAAACACCAAAACTAACATCAAAACACCAAATTTACATCGGATTCAAGCCTAAGAACTTTGATATTTCTAAAATTCACCAACGATGCCGAAACTATCCAAATCAACTCCGATTGACCTGAAATTTTGCAGACACATCCACAATGATATTACGAACCTGCTCCAACTATCGGAATTCCATTCCGAACCCGATAGCCTACTTTCCACTGCCGACCAGAAATCTCCAAAAACTAACTTTCGCCAATTCAAGCCTAATTCTACATCGGACATCACAAAATTATTCTGAACATACTTCCAAGTACCAAATCACCTAACGAAGCTATTCGAACCATAAAATCCGCATTCCGAGGTCGCTTACCAATAAGTCAACTCTCTGTTGACTTATCCAACTTTAAGGCTATTTTAAAGACTAAGTGACTAATTTCTCATTATAACCATTCCGATTTCAAGCCTACTCTCACGACCCGTCTCCGGGTTGTGATGGCGCCTGTCGTGGAACCAGGCTAGCCCACCACTACAACAATACTCAATTCATTTACTAGAGAAATTTACTCATTTTTGGCTTAACTCATAGACATACGGAAATTTTAATCATTTAAAATAGTCTAATAGAAGATAATAGGCTCCAACAATCAATCTAGGATCTGGAGTCACGCAGTCATGAGCTACTAACATGAATATAACTGAGAAATAATACTGAAGTCTTAAGTTTCCAATTTCTAATACAGGAGGGAAAATAAGGAAAGGAGGGACGGGACAGCGAACGCCAGCTGCTACCTCGTCAGCTCTAAGGGATAAGCTGCTATCACCGATCCGCGTCAAATCTCGGTGCACCTGGATCTGCACACACAGTGTGCAGGTAAGTAACAAAAACAACCTACGGTCTGAGGAGGTAGTGACAAACTCAACCTCCATAAATAAACAGTTCAAATAATGAAAATTCCAGAAATAACCGAGAATATCAGTGACAATCATGTTATGTAATTGACGCTGAAAACTTAGTCAGAATCCGGGAATGACAAATGAATGCCAGGTATGTAGTATGCAGCTCTCACAGGTGGTCCTCTCGGTACACATAATTGTCCATTGGCCCAGGGAAATCCATCCCGTAACATGTACGACGTAGTGACTCAGTCACTAAGTACCAAGGGAGCAGGCCAATTCAGCCTTTCGGAGAAATCCATCTCCGAGATGTCATACTCTTCCATAATCTGTACCAGGGAAATCCATCCCTCCATTTCTCATAAACAGTATCTGTGTCAGGGAAATCCATCCCTCTGTATCTCATCAACAATAATCAGTGCCAGGGAAATCCATCACTCTATATCTCATATCTCGGACAAATCCATGTCCAGGGAAATCCATCCCTCAATAACTGTGCGCTCACTAGGGGTATAAAGACTCCGGAGGGGCCGCCAAGGATATGGCGCAAGCACTATATATATATCAAGCCCACGAAGGGTATATCATCTCAACATTCGGCTCTAGGCCCATACTCAGTCAGAATTACCAGTCTCATCACAACACTCTCATTATGTAAATAGCCCAAACATGGAAATGCATGATAAATCAATGATTTCTGAGACTGAAATATGAATACATGTGTAATAACAGGACTGAGTATGCACAAGTAAGGTTCACAATAGAAACAACGGTAACGGGCCATTTCTGGTCTCCACATATAGACATGAAGTCTTATCATTTATACTTGTTATGTTTTCTTTTAGATTCTACGCATCAATGGCCTTCACAGTACCGATATCATGGTGGAACAACAGTTAGACTGTGCCTGGGAATAAGCCGGACCACAACAAAACAACCAACACTCATATGCGCGTCACTTGGCGAGTGTATCATAGTATCTATCATCAATTAGCATGTACATTGGGGTTTTGAACCCCTCAGTTCCAAGGTTGAAGCCGTTACTTACCTCGAAACCGGCTAAACACTACTCCGCCGGGCCCTTTCCTCGAGAATCGGCCTCCAAACGCTCCGAATCTACCAATAATCAATTACATAGTGTTACAATGTGCTAAGGAAAAATCCCCAAACAAAATCTAGCAAAACTACTAAAAATCCCGAATTCGGTCAAAACCCGGCCCTCGGGCCCACGTCTCGAAAGTCAGAAATTTTCACAACACTAGGTTCCTTGTCTTTTCCCGAGTCTAACCATACCAAGAACACGAAAATCGGACCTCAAATGGTCCTCCAATTCCCCCATTCTTCTTCTCTTAAACCCAAGCCCTAACCACCATTTTTCTACTGTTTTTACCAAAGATTTCAACCTAAAATCGTTCTTAATGCACAATATAACGAGTTTTGAGTCCAAGAAACTTACCTCCTTGAAGAAACAACGAAATCCCTCTTCAAACCCCTTCAAAACCTCCAACCCGTGTGTAAAAATGGTGAAAGAAGACTAATTTCGCGAAGGCTGCCTTTTATAGGTTCTGCCCAGGCATTTCCGCAATAGCGGTGCCTTTCTCGCACCTGCGACTCCGCAGGTGCGACCTTTCAACCGCACCTGCGAAAACCACTTAAGTTGCCCAGCTCCCGCACCCGCGATACTCTTCCCGCGCCTGCGACATCGCAGGTGCGGACCTCCATCCGCCCTTGCGACCTCTTTCGCACCTGCGGCCTCTTTATCGCAACAGCGGGCCCGCAGGGGCGACATATTGACCGCACCAGCGGTTCTTCACTTAAAACCCAGAGCCCGCACCAGCGATGTCATCAACCGCATCTGCGACCTCGCAAGTGCGATCTTCACCAAACCTCGCACCTGCGCCATCCTTCTCGCGCCTGCAATATCCGCACCTGCGGCCCAAGCATCGCAGGTGCGATCGCACCAGCAACAGCAACTTGAGCTGCATATTTGGGTTCCAACTTTCCGTTTAACACCCGAATTCAAGCCCGAGCCCCTCGGGACCCCAACCAAACATACCAACATATCAAACATGGTTATTCAAACTTTGTCGAGCCATTAAAACACCAAAAACAACATCAAAACCATAAATTCTCATCCAATTCAAGCCTATGATTTCCAAAAACTTCCGAAACACGCATTTGATCAAAAACCCAACCAAACCATCTCCGAATGACCTGAAATTTTGCGGGCAAGTCCAAAATGACCTAACGAAGCTACAGCAACTCTCGGAATCCCATTCCGACCCTCGGATCAAAATCTCGCCTATCAACCGGAATTCGCCAAAATACTAACTTCGCCAATTCAAGCCTAATTCTACACCGGGCATCCTAAAAATATTCTGAACACACTCCTAAGTCCCAATTCCTCTAACGAAGCTATCCGAACCATAAAACCCGCATTCCGAGGTCGTTTACCAATAAGTCAACTATGGGTTGACTTTTCCAACTCTAAAGCTCTTGTTAGAAACTAAGTGTCTTAATCCACTCTATTTTCACTCCGCACCCGAACCAACCAACCCCAACACTTCATGAACAGTCTAACCGAGCTACTACAAGACAGAAATAAGGGAATAGATGCGTATACCGCGTAATGACGGACCGGGTCATTACATTCTCCCCCTCTTAAACAACCGTTCGTCCTCGAATGGGTCTAGAAACATACCTGGAGTCTCAAACAAATGAGGATATCTGCTCCGCATCTCCCGCTCGGTCTCCCAGGTGGCCTCCTCCACTGGCTGACCTCTCCACTGAACCTTCACTGATGCTATCTCCTTTGATCTCAACTTTCTGACCTCACGAGTCAAAATAGCCACTGGCTCCACCTCATAAGACATATCACCCTCAAGCTGAACTGTGTTGTAGTCTATCACATGAGACGGATCACCAACATACTTCCGGAGCATCGATACATGGAACACCGGATGAACACTCGATAACCTGGGTGATAAAGCAAGTCTATAAGCTACTTCCCCCACCTTCTTAAGCACCTCAAAATGGCCAATATACCGGGGACTAAGCTTTCCCCTCTTCCCGAATCTCATAGAACCCTTCATGGGTGACACCTTCAGCAGGACCTTATCACCCTCCATGAAAGAAAAGTCCCGAACTCTCCGATCTGCATAGCTTTTCTGCCTGGACTGAGCTGTGCAAAGTCGCTCCTGGATCAACTTTACCTTCTCTAACGCATCCTGAACCAAGTCTGGGCCTAACAACCTAGCCTTGCCGGGCTCGAACCAAGCAACCGGAATCTACACCTCCTACCATATAAAGCCTCATACGGGGCTATCTGAATACTGGACTGGTAGCTAT
>ML269962.1:0-14672 GCA_005239495.1 Nicotiana undulata | reverse complement strand
AGAATGTAAAGACCCGTAAAATTTCTTGTTTAAAATAATGCCCGAATAAGTCCCCGAGTGGTTAACTCTGTGGAAATTCTTAAAACAGACCTTAATTTTTGTAAAAATACCCCGGATTTGAGAGAACTTAATTTTTCCAGAAATTTGGGGTTATGCGACGCACTATGCGATCGCATAACGTGTATGCGGACAACATAGTGGTCGCATACACGGGCAGATCACTGCCCAATTAAATGGGTGTTATGCAACGCATAATGCGATCGCATAACGTGTATGCAGACCGCATAGTGGTCACATACCCGGGCAAAATGTTTTCAAAATTTGGCCCACCTGGGGGGCCATTCTGCGGTCCGATATGCGGACCGCATGTCAGGAATGCGATCGCATTCCTGACCGCATATTCGACACGGTCTTTTAATTTTCTAAATTTTTATACCCGACCCCAGTTTCATTTAACCCCTGCCCCCTTTCATTTTAACAAGTTTTCTGAACAAATAGAGAGAAGGAAAGGAGAGTTCTTGAGAAAGGAAGTGATCCTTCCATCAAAGTGAATTTCAAGGTCTCTCAGGCCTGGCAATTCGAGTAATCCCCTTCTTCCCCATTCTAGCAGGTAAGGGTTCCCAACCCCTTTTCTTTCTTTTCATTAATTTTCTGATTTTTAAACAAAGGGAGGGTTGGCCAGGATTGATTCTTAGAAATATTAGCTAAGACCTTGCATGCATGTTTGATAATGGTGCTAATGTAATAAGAGGGAGTGGGTTGGGGAAAACTTCACAAAGATAGGGTTGGTAATCTAATGGGTTCACATAGTGCTTGACAAAATGCTTGAGAGAGTCCGAATTGCATGCATGACTTCAAATTCTGAGTTGAATATGTCTAATTGTGAACTAGATTGACGGTACTAGTCGGTTCGGTGGTTGTGGGTTAAAGTTGAAAAGGGAAACTCGACTCCAGGTATGTATGGCTAACTTTAATCTTTGTAAAATCACTTGTGGTGTTTGAGCATACGGTACGTGTATTGTTATAATATGTGCAACTGGTTGTTCGAATTTAGGTGATGTGTGAAGTGTAATACTTGTCTTTCTTTAGTTGACCACCACACTACCACGTTACGAAAAACAGTGCTAAAAGGATAATAAATCCAAGAGTATGAGTGTGTATGCTAAAGGCTATGAAAAGAAGTTGTATTCTTATTGCTGAAATCTTCTATGATTGAACTGTGAATTGTCATCGTTGGTATGAGATGCAATTGTCAGGTGGGAACGGGTTGCGCGCCGCAATATGGGAGATAAGGGTGATATGTAAGAAGTGATAAGGGTGTGATTGTAATTGTCAGGTGGGATCGGGTTGCGCGCCGTAACAGGGGAGATAAGGGTGATATGTAAGAAGTGATAAGGGTGTGATTGTAATTGTCAGGTGGGATTGGGTTGCGCGTTGCAACAATTGTCAGGTGGGATCGGGTTGCATGCCGCAACAGGAGGAATAAGGGTGAGATATGAGGAGGGACAATGATGGAATTGAAATTGTGATTTTTGATAAAGTGAAAATTGTGGAACTTCCATTTTATATCTTTCTATGTCTTGTGCAGTAATTGTGTGACTCTTTGTCTGTCTCTTGCTTGTGCATTATTGAGTTTACTAGAGTAAAGTTTGTTCATGCATACCAGTACAATTCAAATGTACTGACGTCTCTTTTTCCGAGGGCGCTACATTCTTGTGATGATTGTAGGTGGTTCTATAGCAAGTACTTCAGCATACAATAGTGCCTCCTCTTCGCCCTATCAACGGTTTTGGTGAGCCCCTCTTCTCTCGGGGCCCAGTGCAGTTCATGCCACCTTTCCTCCTGGATTCTTATTTTGGTACTTGTGTAAGGTATAGCCGGAGCCTTGTTACCGGCAAGTATTATATAACTCCATCATACTCTTAGAGGCTCAGTAGACACAATGTGGGTAGTGTACATATGTATTTTGGGTAAGTAATGGTACGGTTCGGAATCGTGATCCACGCTGGTAAATGTTGTATGTATTTTGTAAGTATTTGGTATCATATGTTGGTAATGATAAAAAGTAGAAATGAATACAAGTTGTAAGTTTATGTTTAAGTCTAAATGGCTATTTCACATGAATAATGTATATTGAAATCACGGGGTAACGCGTGGGATAGGAAAGGCAATTCCTGGTCTGCTTGACCGGGGTCCTCCGGTTGAGTGCCGGTCATGTCCTTCGGTTTTGGGGGGTGACAGGGACATTCCGTGCCGTGTTGATGATATTTATGCACGAGCGGACATTCCGTGCCGTGATTGTGATGTTTAATGCACGAGGGGACATTCCGTGCCGTGTTTACGATACTTTAGCACGAGGGGACATGCCGCGCCGTTTCTATTTATCGGTTTGTTCGGTGTTGTTAACTCTTGTTATTATTTTGATATCTAAATTGTCGCCTTGTTCCATTATTTTAGTAATTGCTACTCCTTTTTCCCAAGCATATTTTTCCCCATTTTTGTACTTAACTGTTTACTTCCTGTCGCTATTTCCTTTTATATGTTATTAAACTGCACAGGTGATATTACTTGTCGTGTCCTAGCCTCGTCACTACTTCGCCGAGGTTAGGCTCGTCGCTTACTCAATACATGGGGTCGGTTGTACTGATACTACACCTGCACAATTTTTGTTGTGCAGATCCCAAAACCGGACCTAGTGGACACTGATCGACGAGGCTTCCTTCAGTCCACCAGGCGACACTGAGGTAGTTCTGCAGGCGTCCGCAGGCCTTGGCTCCACCTTCTATCCTACTTCTTTCATGTCTTCATGTATTTCTGAGGCAGTAGTACTTTTTTTATTCAGACCTCTATTTGTAGTATTCATAGACAGTCCGTGAAATTGTGACACCAAATTCTGGGAGTTGTTAAATGGATTTCTGATAATTATGTAATTAAGTAGGTAGATTTCATTTGTTCCGCACTCTTATTTCTATTCGTTCTTGTATACCACTTTTTATATGCAAAATAATAAGGGAACAAGTTAGAATAACCGGTAACGTTGGCTTGTCTAGCGGGTTCAATGTTAGACGCCATCACGGTCCCGACGGTGGGATTTCGTGTCGTGACAAGTTGGTATCAGAGCAAGGTTGCTTAGGTCTCACAATTCACAGACAAACTTGGTAGAGTCTAAGGGATCGGTACGGAGACGTCTGTACTTATCCCCAGAGGCTGCAATGTTAGGAATAAATTTACATCTATTCTTCTCTGTCGTGCGATTTTAATTCTAAATGCTAATTGAGTTTCTATTCTATTCTCTCGCAGATGGCAAGAACGCGTTCTTCCTTATCTACCAATCAAAAGCCCAATCCTCCAGTTGCAGCTCCTACGAGGGGCCGAGGTCGAGGCAGGGGCAGGGCTCGGCGTAGAGCAGAAGCCCCAATAGAGCCCACAGGTAGATTTTTCCTGTGAGTTTCCTACTCAGACGGTTCCGGTGGGACCAGCTCAGGTCCTAGAGGGGTTCATTGCCACCCCGGTACTTCAAGACGCTATGGTCCGCTTAGTGGGACTTATAGAGAGCGTGTCTCAAGTCGGTCTACTTCCTACAGCACCAACCGTCTCTCAGGCTGGGGGAGGTGCTCAAACTCCTACCACCCGCACACCAGAGTAGTTAGCTACTCAGTTCCAGACTCCAGCACCTCAGACAGCTAGAGTAGCTCAGCTGGGTATTTTGGCACAGGCAGTTGAGGGAGCAGCTATGTCTGCCGATGCTTTGTGGAGATTGGATCGGTTCACCAAGTTATTTCCTACTACATTTACTGGTGCACCATCAGAGGACCCCCAGGATTTCTTAGACAGTTGCTATGAGGTTCTTCGGAACATGGGGATTGTGGAGACCAATGGGGTCGATTTTTCTATATTCCGTCTTTCTGGTACCGCCAAGACTTGGTGGAGGGATTTTTGCTTGACCAAGCCAGTTGGATATTCGCCGTTGTCTTGGGCTCAGTTCTCCGATTTGTTCTTGGAGAAGTTTCTGCCAGTTACCCAGAGAGAGGACCTTCGGAGGCAGTTTGAGCGTCTCCAGCAGGGCTTTATGACAGTCACCCAGTATGAGACTCGGCTTATCACTTTAGCCCGACATGCTATCATGATACTCCCCACAGATCGAGAGAGGGTGAGGAGGTTTATTAAGGGGCTTGTTAGCCTATTAGACTCTAGATGGCCAGAGAGACAGGTACTGATATTTCATTCCAGGAGGCGGCCAATGTGGCCAAGCGGATTGAGATGGTCTTATCACAGTGCAGTGGTCAGGGGTCTGACAAGAGGCCTGATCATTTTGGCCGATTCAGTGGTGCCTAGTCTGGAGGAAGAGATTCCTTTGGCAGAGGTCATCCTCCTAGACCATTCCAGTCAGCTCTTCAGGTATCCCGCAGTGCACCACTAGCTCCTATCAGTGCACCGTCGCTTCAGAGCTTTCAGAGTGGGTATTCTGGTCGACATGGACAATTTCAGGGCCAACAGTCTCAGCAGCCGAGATCTTGTTTCACTTGTGGTGTTCCAGGGCACATTTCCAGGTTTTGCTCCCGAGCTTCTAGTGGTTCCCAGTATCAGGGTTCCCGTGCTTTGATTCCTGCACCAGGTGCACCCCCACCTTCTCAGCCAGCTAGGGGTAGAGGTCGAGGTGCCAGAGGTAGAGGCCAGACAATTAGAGGTGGAGGACAGGCTGTGAGGGGTAGAGGTCAGCCCGCAGTGCGTCGACCCAGGGGTGTTCAGATTGGTGGGGCTCAGCCCCGATTCTAGGCTATTCCCGCCAGACCTGAGGCTGAGGCCTCCGACACAATCATTACAGGTATGGTTTCAGTTTTCAGCAGAGATGATTCGGTGTTGTTTGATCCGGGGTCCACATTTTCCTACGTGTCCTCATATTTTGCTCTCTATCTGATTATGCCTCGTGATTCCCTGAGTACTCCTGTATATGTGTCTACACCGGTGGGTGATTCTACTATGGTAGATCGAGTCTACCGATCATGTATAGTGGTTATTGGTGGTCTTGAGACCCGTGTTGATCTTTTACTTCTTGATATGGTGGATTTCGATGTCATTTTGGGGATGGATTGGTTATCTCCCTATCATGCTATTCTAGACTGTCACACCAAGACTGTGACCTTGGCCTTTCCGGGGGTACCCTGATTGGAGTGGAGGGGGACTCCTGGTCATTCTTCCTGCAGATTTATCTCATATATGAAGTCTCGACACAGGGCCGAGAAGGGTTGTTTGGCCTATTTAGCTTATGTTCGTGATTCTAGTGCCGAGGTCCCTCCTATGGAGTCTGTACCCATTGTCCGTGAGTTTCTAGAGGTATTCCCTGCTGACTTGTCGGGTATGACACCTGATAGGAATATTGACTTTTGCATTGATTTGGCTCCAGACACTTAGCCCTTTTCTACCCCCGCCATATCGTTTGGCCCTGCCAGAGTTAAAGGAATTGAAGGATCAGTTACAGGATTTGCTAGCTAACGACTTTATTAGGCCTAGTATTTATCGTTGGGGTGTGCTAGTGTTGTTTGTTAAGAAGAAAGATGGCACAATGAGAATGTGTATTTATTACCGGCAATTGAACAAGGTTACTATTAAGAATAAGTATCCCTTGCCGAGGATTGATGATTTGTTCGACCAGCTTCAGGGTGCCACAGTGTTTTCAAAGATTGACTTGAGATCTGGTTACCATCAGTTGAGGATTAGGGCATTCGATGTTCCTAAGACAGCCTTTCGTACTCGGTATGGTCATTATGAGTTCTTGGTGATGTCGGTTGGGTTGACATATTCCCCAGTTGCCTTTATGGAGTTGATGAACCGAGTGTTCAGGCCTTATTTGGATTTGTTCGTGATTGTCTTCATTGATGATATTTTAGTTTACTCCCGCAGTCGGGAGGAGCACAAGCAGCACCTTCGAGTCGTCCTCCAGACTCTGAAGGACAGTCAGTTGTATGCCAAAATTTTGAAGTGTGAGTTCTGGTTGAGTTCGGTTGCATTTCAGGGCCATGTTGTGTCGGCCGAGGGTATTCAAGTGGATCCCAAAAAGATTTCAGCAGTTAGAGATTGTCCTAGACCCACCTCAGCTATAGAGATTCGGAGTTTCTTGGGCTTAGCAGGTTATTATCGTCGGTTTTTGGAGGGCTTTTCATCTATTGCAGCTCCGATGACCAAGTTGACTCAGAAGGCTGCCTAGTTCAGGTGGTCAGATGAGTGTGAGGCGAGCTTTCAGAAGCTCAAGACAGCCTTGCCCACGACACCGATGTTAGTTTTGCCCACAGGTTCATGGCCATATACCGTGTATTATGATGCTTCATGGGTTGGACTTGGTGAAATGTTGATGCAAGATGGAAAGGTTATAGCTTATGCTTCGCGTCAGTTGAAGGTTCATGAGAAGAACTATCCAGTTCATGATTTAGAGTTAACAGCCATTGTCCATGCATTGAAGATTTGGAGGCATTATTTGTATGGTGTGTCATGCGAGGTGTTCACAGATCATAAGAGTTTGCAATATCTTTTCAAGCAGAAAGAGTTGAATATGAGGCAGAGAAGATGGTTAGAGCTGTTGAAACACTACGACATTACCATCTTATATCATTCGTGGAAGGCCAATACGGTGGCCGATGCTTTGAGCTGGAAGTCAGCCAGTATGGGTAGTCTTGCTTATATACCGGTCGGGGAGCGACCGCTTGCTTTAGATGTTCAGGCTTTAGCCAATAGGTTCATGAGATTGTATATATTTGAGACTAGTAGTGTTTTGGCCCATACTGTGGCTCGTTCTTCATTGTTTGATCGTATTTCAGGACCGGCAGTATGATGATCGTCATTTATGTTTTCTTAGAGATACGTTCAGGCACGGAGGTGCCAAGCAGGTTACAATTGATGATGATGGAGTCTTGAGGATGCATGGTCGTATTTGCGTGCCTGATGTTGATGGTATTCGTGAGTTGATATTGCAGGAGGCTCATAGTTCTCGGTATTCCATTCATCTAGGCGCCGAAAAGATGTACCAGGATTTACGGCAACATTATTGGTGGCGGAGGATGAAGAAAGATATTGTGGCATATGTAGCTAGGTGCTTGAACTATCAGCAGGTTAAGTACGAGCACCAGAGGCCCGGTGGTTTGACGCAGCAGATTAAGCTCCCCGAGTGAAGTGGGACCGTATTACCATGGATTTCGTGGTTGGGCTCCCACGGACTCAGAGGATATTTGATGCAGTATGGGTCATTGTGGATAAGGCTGACCAAGTCAGCACACTTCATTCCTGTATCAGTTTCGTATTCTTCGGAGAAATTGGCAAAGATCTATATTAGGGAGATTGTTCGCCTGCATGGTGTGCCTGTGTCCATTATTTCTGACCGAGGTTCTCAGTTTACCTCCCATTTCTGGAGATTATTTTAGCGTGAGTTGGGCACACGGGTTTAGTTGAGCACATCGTTTCATCCTCAGATGGACGGGCAGTCTGAGCGTACTATTCAGATCTTGGAGGATATGTTGCGGGCATGTGTCATTGACTTAGGAGGTTCATGGGACCAGTTATTGCCTTTAGCTGAGTTTGCCTACAACAACAGCTATCAGTCGAGCATTCAGATGGATCCTTATGAGGCGTTGTATGGTAGGCGGTGTCGATCGCCAGTCGGGTGGTTCGAGCCGGGGGAGGCTAGGTTGTTGGGTTCAGAGTTAGTCCAGTATTCCTTGGACAAGGTGAAGATCATTTAGGGTAGGTTTCGTACAGCTCAGTCCAGGTAGAAGCGTTTTGCAGACCGCAGAGTTCGTGATTTGGCATTCATGGTTGGAGACCGGGTATTGCTTCGGGTGTCGCCCATGAAGGGCGAGGTTAGGAAAGAAGGGCAAGTTGAGACCTAGTTACATTGGTCCCTTTGAGAATCTTGAGAAGGTAGGAGAGGTGGCCTACAGACTTGCTTTGCCACCGAGCTTATCAGCCGTACATCCGGTGTTTTATGTATCTATGCTTCGGAAGTACCTTGCCGATCCCTCTCATGTGATAGACTTCAACAATGTCCAGTTGGACAAGGATTTGGCTTATGAGGAGGAGCTGGTAGCATATTAGCCCGTCAGGTTTGTTAGTTGAGATCGAAGATTTATCCTTTGGTCCGTGTTCAGTGGAGATGTCAGCCTGTCGAGGCAGTTATTGGGGAGTCCGAGTCCGATATGCGGAGCCGATATCCCCATGTTTTCCCCGATTCAGGTACCTTTCTATGTCCGTTCGAGGACGAACGTTTGTTTTAGAGGTGGAGATTGTGATGACCCAAAATGTCATCCCGTGTATTCCTAGTTAATTCTGTATTATGAGGTCATGAAAACCTCCTTTTATCTCACTTCGATTTGCGTTCGCAGCCCGGGCGTGTAGCCGGGAAGCCGTTATGTGAAAAACTGATAAAACTGATAATTTTGTGTTGAAATTTGAGTAAAGTTGACTTTGGTCAACATTTTTGTCAAACAGACCCCGACCCCTGATTTGACGGTCCCGGAGGGTCCATAGGAAAATATGGGACTTAGGCGTATGCCCGGTATCGATTTCCGAGGCCCCAAGTCCGAGAAATGAATTTTAAAAAGAAATTATTTTCTAAAAAATATAAGAGATTATGAAAATGAAATTCTATGTGAAACCTGTGGTATCGGGCCCGTATAATGGTTCTGGGGCCCGATACAGGTTCGATATAATACTATGAAATATATGTACAGCTTGGTAAGAAATGGAACTCGTTTGACGTAATTCGGACCATAAATGCAAAATTTTGAAGTTTTAGAAGTTTTGAGAAATTTCATTGATTTTGGGGTTTAATTCGATATTTATGATGTTATTTTGGTGATTTTATTACGTGAATAAGTCCGAAGGATGTTTTTGAGGTTGTGTGCATATTTGGTTTAGAGCCCCGAGGGCTCGTGTGTGTTTCGTATAGGTGTCGGGGTGTTTTGAACTAGAAAAAAAATCTGGTTTTCTGCTGTATCTGGTGTCCAGTTATTTACTCTTCCCGATCACGGTGTAAGTCACGCGATCGCGATGTTCAAATTGGCCTGGGGGCTGTTTTGCTCTACGCGAACTCATGGAGCTGGGTGCAAATGCGGAGCTTACGGTCTATGCTTTACGCGAACGCACGCCTTAAGTCGCGATCGCGTATGTTTAGTGAGGGGCTGGGTAGCAAAATATTCATTGCGAACGTGGTCCATAGTTCGCGATCGCGAAGGTCAACGTCCAGTATACTCTGCGATCGCACTCCTTTCATAGCGATCGCGTAGCCTAGGAGTCAGCAAACTCTGCGATCGCATTCCACCCATCGTGATCGCGTAAGTCAAATCTGCCCAGTCATTTATTTTGTCCAAAAACATAATGTATTAGGGGGATTACACCATTTTTCATAACTTCTTCTTCTCCACACCTCCTTGGGCGATTTTTGAAGAACTTCTTCACTATAGCTTCATAGGTATGTAATCCTAACCTCATTTGCTTCCATTTTTATCAACACCAATTAGATTCTAGGCCTAAAAACATGAGATTAAGGGTAGAAAATTAGGGATTTGGGTAGAGTTAGGGATTTTTGATTATGTGGGAATTTGACCTCGTTCTGGGGTCGGATTTCAAAACAAATTATATATTCGGGCTCGTGGGTGAATGGGTGATCGGGTTTTGGTCTGAACCTCGTGTTTCGATCAAGCGGGTCCGGGGTCGATTTTTGGATTTTTGGGAAGAATGCTAGAAAACCTATAATTAAGAATTGGAGTTGAATTGTCTAGTATTTATTGATGTGATTAAGTCGATTATGTGTAGATACAATTGATTTGGAGCCGGGTTTAAAAGGAAAAGCGGTGCTAGAGGCTTGATTTGGTCGTGGAAGTCGAGGTAAGTGTTTGTCCTAACCTTAGCTTGAGGGAATAGGTGTTGAGTCTTATTTGCTACGTGTTTGTTCCATGCCCAATGTATAGGTGAGGTGATGTGTACCTATATGTTGTGGTCAAGCATGCCCGTGAGATTTTAAAAGAAATCATTTTCCGAAAAATATAAGAGGTTTTGAAAATGAAATTCTATGTGAAACCTGTGGTATCGGGCCCGTATTATGGTTCCGGGGCCCGGTACAGGTTCAATATAATACTATGAAATATCTGTACAGTTTGGTATGAAATGGAACTCGTTTGACGTTATTCGGACCATAAATGCAAATTTTTGAAGTTTTAGAAGTTTTGAGAAATTTCATTGATTTTGGGGTTTAATTCGATATTTATGATGTTATTTTGGTGATTTCATTACACGAATAAGTCCGTAGGATATTTTTGAGGTTGTGTGCATATTTGGTTTAGAGCCCCGAGGGCTCGGGTGTGTTTCGTATAGGTGTCGGGGTGTTTTGAACTTGAAAAAAATCTGGTTTTCTGTTGTATTTGGTGTCCAGTTATTTACTCTTCCCGATCGCGGTGTAAGTCACGCGATCGCGATGTTCAAATTGGGCTGGGGGCTGTTTTGCTCTACGCGAACGCAAAGAGCTGGGTGCGAATGCGGAGCTTAGGGTCTATGCTCTACGCGAACGCACCCCTTCAGTCGCGATCGCGTAGGATTAGTGAGGGGCTGGGTAGCAAAATATTCATTGCGAACGCGGTCCATAGTTCGCGATCGCGAAGGTCAACGTCCAGTATACTCTGCGATCGCACTCCTTTCATAGCAATCGCGTAGCCTAGGAGTCAGCAAACTCTGCGATCGCATTCCACCCATCTCGATTGCGTAAGTCAAATCTGCCAAGTCATTTATTTTGTCCAAAAACAGAATGTATTTGGGGGATTACACCATTTTTCATAACTTCTTCTTCTCCACACCTCCTTGGGCGATTTTTGAAGAACTTCTTCACTATAGCTTCATAGGTATGTAATCCTAACCTCGTTTTCTTCCACTTTTATCAACACCAATTAGATTCTAGGCCTAAAAACATGAGATTAAGGGTAGAAAATTAGGGATTTGGGTAGAGTTAGGGATTTTTGATTATTTGGGAATTTGACCTCGTTCTGGGGTCGGATTTCAAAACAAATTATATATTCGGGCTCGTGGGTGAATGGGTGATCGGGTTTTGGTCTGAACCTCGTGTTTCGACCAAGCGGGTCCGGGGTCGATTTTTGGATTTTTGGGAAGAATGCTAGAAAACCTATAATTAAGAATTGGAGTTGAATTGTTTAGTATTTACTGATGTTATTAAGTCGATTATGTGTAGATACGATTGATTTGGAGCCGGGTTTAAAAGGAAAAGCGGTGCTAGAGGCTTGATTTGATCGTGGAAGTCGAGGTAAGTGTTTGGCCTAACCTTAGCTTGAGGGAATAGGTGTTGAGTCTTATTTGCTACGTGTTTGTTCCATGCCCAATGTATAGGTGTGGTGATGTGTACCTATATGTTGTGGTCAAGCATGCCCGTGAATTTTTAAAAGAAATTATTTTCCGAAAAATATAAGAGGTTTTGAAAATGAAATTCTATGTGAAACCTGTGGTATCGGGCCCGTATTATGGTTCCGGGGCCCGGTACAGGTTCGATATAAAACTATGAAATATCTCTACAGTTTGGTATGATATGGAACTCGTTTGACGTAATTCGGACCATAAATGCAAATTTTTGAAGTTTTAGAAGTTTTGAGAAATTTCATTGATTTTGGGGTTTAATTCGATATTCATGATGTTATTTTGGTGATTTGATTACACGAATAAGTCCGTAGGATGTTTTTGAGGTTGTGTGCATATTTGGTTTAGAGCCCCGAGGGCTCGTGTGTGTTTCGTATAGGTGTCGGGGTGTTTTGAACTAGAAAAAAATCTGGTTTTCTGCTGTATCTGGTGTCCACTTATTTACTCTTCCCGATCGCGGTGTAAGTCACGCGATCGCGATGTTCAAAATGGGCTGGGGGCTGTTTTGCTCTCCACGAACGCAAAGAGCTGGGTGCGAATGCGGAGCTTAGGGTCTATGCTCTACGCGAACGCACCCCTTCAGTCGCGATCGCGTAGGTTTAGTGAGGGGTTGGGTAGCAAAATATTCATTGCGAACGCGATCCATAGTTCGCGATCGTGAAGGTCAATGTCCAGTATACTCTGCGATCGCACTCCTTTCATAGCGATCGCGTAGCCTAGGAGTCAGCAAACCCATCGCGATCGCGTTCCACCCATCGCGATCGCGTAAGTCAAATCTTCCCAGTCATTTATTTTGTCCAAAAACATAATGTATTAGGGGGGTTACACCATTTTTCATAACTTCTTCTTCTCCACACCTCCTTGGGCAATTTTTGAAGAACTTCTTCACTATAGCTTCATAGGTATGTAATCCTAACCTCGTTTTCTTCCATTTTTATCAACACCCATTAGATTTTAGGCCTAAAAACATGAGATTAAGGTTAGAAAATTAGGGATTTGGGTAGAGTTAGGGATTTTTGATTATTTGGGAATTTGACCTCGTTCTGGGGTCGGATTTCATAAAAAATTATATATTCGGGCTCGTGGGTGAATGGGTGATCGGGTTTTGGTCCGAACCTCATGTTTCGACCAAGCGGGTCCGGGGTCGATTTTTGGAATTTTGGGAAGAATGCTAGAAAACCTATAATTAAGAATTGGAATTGAATTGTTTAGTATTTATTGATGTTATTAAGTTGATTATGTGTAGATACGATTGATTTGGAGCCGGGTTCAAAAGGAAAAGCGGTGCTAGAGGCTTGATTTGGTCGTGGAAGTCGAGGTAAGTGTTTGGCCTAACCTTAGCTTGAGGGAATAGGTGTTGAGTCTTATTTTCTACGTGTTTGTTCCATGTCCAATGTATAGGTGAAGTGATGTGTACCTATATGTTGTGGTCAAGCATTCCTGTGAGTCGAATATGAGTAATTATGTTATTTTCATTGAGGTTTATTGTGTTATGGATTTAGTATGATTTTGGCAGTTATTCATTCGGGGGAGATTCTTGGTTGTGAATACTGTTGAGTATTTGATCGGTTGAGAAATATTTTGTTTAATTATACATTTGTGTAGGATTGATTATAGCTGTGTCCCTTGTCGGGACGATATTATTCCTGGTGATTGTTTCTTTGCATTTATGGTTTCTTATTGTTGGTTTTCATGCCAAACTGTTGTTTTTGTTATTTATGCACGAGGGGACATTCTGTGCCATGTTTATGCTATTTATGCACGAGGGAACATTCCGTGCCGTATTTATGATTATTTATGCACGAGGGGACATTCCGTGTCGTGTTTATGATTATTATGCACGAGGGGACATTCTGTGCCGTGTTGATGATATTTATGCACGAGGGGACATTCTGTGCCGTGATTGTGATGTTTTATGCACGAGGGGACATTCCGTGCCGTGTTTATGATACTTTAGAACGAGGGGACATGCCGTGCCGTTTCTATTTACCGGTTTGTTCGGTGTTGTTAACTCTTGTTATTATTTTTATATCTAAATTGTCGCCTTGTTCCACTATTTTAGTAATTGCTACCCCTTTTTCCTCCAACATATTTTTCTCCGTTTTTGTACTTAGCTGTTTACTTCCTGCCGTTATTTCCTTTTATATGTTATTAAAATGCACAGGTGATATTACTTATCGTGTCCTAGCCTCGTCATTACTTCACCAAGGTTAGGCTCGACACTTACTCAGTACATGGGGTCGGTTGTACTGATACTACACCTGCACAATTTTTGTTGTGCAGATCCCGGTACCGGACCCAGTGGACACTAATCGAGGAGGCTTCCTTTAGTCCACCAAGCGACACTGAGGTAGTCCTGGAGGCGCCCGCAGGCCTTGGCGCCACCTTCTATCCTACTTCTTTCCTATATTCATGTATTTCTGAGGCAGTAGTACATTATTTATTCATACCTCTATTTGTAGTATTCATAGACAGTCCGTGAAATTGTGACACCAAATTTTGGGAGTTGTTAAATCGATTTCTGATAATTATGTAATTTAGCAGATAGATTTCATTTCTTCCGCACTCTTATTTCTATTAGTTCCTGTATACCATTTTTTAGATTCTAAACAATAAAGGAATAAGTTAGAATAACCGGTAACATTGGCTTGTCTAGCGGGTTCAACGTTAGACGCCATCACGGTCCTGACAGTATTTTACCTTACACAAAACGACCGGCTGGGTCGTGACAGTATTTTACCTTATTTTTCTCTTTTAAATTTTTGAAATTCTATAATTTTAATTTTAAATACAAGCAAAGACAATCAATTTTTATTATAATTCTAATAGAATTTGTAAGAAATTATAACCACCCGAAGTGGTAAATTTTTATGTCTTGTTATGATCAAATTCATGTATGATTGTGAGCATAAGAAGTGGAAACCCGTCACCAATGAATTTCCCTTAAAAGAATGTGGTAGAAGTATGCAATAAGTGTGAAATAAGACAAAATTATTACCATGGAGGTATCAATGGATTTGGACGTGACAATAAACGAAATTATAATTGTCATCATTGTGGTAGTGAGAACAATAAGGATTCTCAAAATAATCATTCACTATGTTAAAGTATTATTTGTCATCAATTTGAAATGATATTTTGTAAAGCACATATAGATGATTATGGTTCATTCATGATGTGAATGTGATAACATGTGGTATATGAATATGTAACGACCCAGCCGGTCGTTTTGTGTGTTGGGACTCCGTTCCGGTGAATGACTCTTCCCA
>MDKH01009544.1:0-58065 GCA_005239495.1 Nicotiana undulata | reverse complement strand
TAATCAGATTTTAGTGGATAGAGAAGTGATTCAGATCTTAATGTACCCTAAACATGGTAAGGTGGGGAATTGGAAAATTGTTTAATCCATTTAGGCATCAGTTAGTTGCACGGAGTATAGTGATCCAGTCCCAGTTGTGACAACCATACTAGATACCATTGATGCAAGTTCTTCAATTAGAAAGCCAATCTGGCCAGGTATGTTAAGGCTAAGTACTTCTTTCATTTTGGTATGATCTCGTCATTACACAAGTTTGATAACGAGGCATAAAGAACAATTCATATCCCTGAATTTACGTATATTTTGCTAGTCTCGCAAGTTACGTATAATTTCATAGTTTTGTAAGTTGCAATATTCTCCTTATCGGGACTTCATATTCAATTGAGTATTTCCTTTTTCCAGTCAAGAGAGCAGAGAGGTTTATATATACAGTATTACAGTATTTTCATTACCATCGAGCTATAATCGATGGGCAGGCCCCTATTGGGCAACCTCTGATCAGATGGTAAGTTATATACCGAACCTACTGTGGCCGAGCGCCTATGAGCGAGCCCAGTTGGTCAAGATACAGAGCCTAGTATGGCCGAGCGCCTATGAGCGAGCCTACTACGGCAGAGAAGTTATACAGTTATATATATATATATATTTACCGAGCCTTATAGGGCCGGACAACTATTTTACTTATTATATCGAGAAAATTGAGTCAGTATCACCAGGTAAGCATATCATCAGATTATCTTTGACTTCCAGATACCTGAAATTATTATATTATCAGTTCAGTTTCAGCTTTCAGTATACTGCCTTACATACTCGGTACATTATTCGTACTGACGTCCCTTTTGCCTGGGGACGCTGCATTCATGCCTGCAGGTATAGACAAACAGTTTGACGAGCCCTCATAGTAAACGAGATTAGCATTCAGCGAAGGATCGGTAAGACTCCACCTCATTCGGAGTGCAGCCAAGTTTACGAGTCATCGAGTCAGAGTTTTGCTATAGACTTATGGGTAGGCCGTTACCCTCTCCCATTTGATGTCAAATAATCTTAGAGGCTTTGTATACAAAGGTTCTTTTTGTACAGTATGTCAGAGGACTTGCCGACCCATATGTATTTTTTGTCTTAAGAACGATAGTTTATTTATATAGTGTTGCCCACTTACAATTGTACATTATGAGTTGTGGTCATGTTGGCCATGATAGTTACAAAAGGAATGAGTTCGGCCAACTCGACCTATGTATGTTATTTCATATGAGCTTCAAGGTATTCCTCCAGAGCGAAATATTGATTTTAACATCGATTTTCTTCCAGGAACTCATCCAATATCCATCCCTTCGTATAGAATTGCACCTGCCGAATTGAAGGAGTTGAAGGAGTAGTTAAAAGATTTACTGGAGAAAGGTTTCATCAGGCCCAATACCTCACCTTGGGGTGCACTGGGACTGTTTGTGCGGAAAAAAGATGGCTCACTGAGGATGTGTATCGATTATAGGCAGTTGAAAAGGGTAACTATTAAGAATAAGTATCCACTACCAAGGATCGATGACGTGTTTGATTAGTTGCAGGGGGCTAGATTCTTTTCAAAGATAGATTTGTGGTTGGGGTACCACTAGGTCAGAGTTCGGGAGAAAGATATTTCGAAGACAACCTTCAGGACCTAATATTGTCACTTCGAGTTCCTTGTCATGTCCTTCGGGTAGACGAATGCACTTGTCGTATTTATGGACTTGATGAATAGCCTATTTCATACATTTTTGGATTTGTTCGTGATAGTATTTATTGATGATATTCTGGTTTATTCATGTTCAGAGGATGATCATGCGGACAACCTGCGAGCGGTACTCCAAACCCTTCATGATCATAAGTTGTATGCTAAGTTTTCTAAATGTGAGTTCTGGTTGAAGTTTGTAGGAATTCTTGGGGCATATTGTGTCAGATGAAGGTATAAAGGTAGACACTCAGAAGATTGAGGCCGTAAAATCTTGGCCTAGACCTACCACTCCGACAGAGGTTCGTACCTTTCTAGGCTTATACCACCAGAGGTTCGTGGAGGATTTTTATTCCCTGTCGGCACCATTAACGAAGTTGACGCAGAAAAAAATGAAGTTTCAATGGACGGTGGCTTGAGAGCAGAGTTTCCAAGAGCTTAAGAACAAGTTGACCTCAGCGCCAGTTCAAACACTTTTAGAGGGTCCAGAGGGTTATGCCGTGTATTGTGATGCCTCTGGTGTTGGGTTAGGATGTGTCCTGATGCAACATGGGAAGGTAATTTCATATGCTTCATGGCAGTTGAGGAAGCACGAGAGGAATTATCCGGCCCACGACCTCGAGTTAGATGCGGTTGTCCATGCACTTAAGATATGTCGACATTATTTATATGGTGTTCATGTTGATGTATTTACAGATCATAAAAGCCTACAATATATATTCAAGCAGAAAGAGTTGAATTTGCGATAGAGGTGGTGGCTTGAGTTATTGAAATATTATGATGTTGACATTCTCTACCATCTAGGGAAAGAAAATATTGTAGCAGATGCCTTAAATCACCTATCTATGGGTAGCTTAGCACATGTAGAGGCCGAGAAAAGACAAATAACTAGATAGATTCATCAATTGGATTGTTTGGGGGTTCGGTTAGTAGATTTTGACTTTGGTGGAGTTGTACTCCTAAACACTGCAAAATCATCTCTCATAGCTGAAGTCAAGGAAAGGTAGTACGAGGACCCAGAGTTGGTCGAGTTGAGAGAGCGAGTTCCACATCAGAAGAAGCAGTTGTTAGAGCTCAAGGGAGATGGGGTTCTCAGATACAGGGGTCGTATGTGTGTTCCAGATGTAGCAGGGTTACGACACAGGATTATGTCAGAGGCACATTATTCGTGGTACTCAATTCATCCTGGGTCGACGAAGATGTATCATGACATTAATGATGTGTACTGGTGGAACGATATGAATAAGAACATTGCTGAGTTTGTCGCCTAGTGTCCTAGTTGCCAGCAGGTGAAGGTAGAGCACCAGAAGCCCGGAGGGCTAATGCAGACTATAGAGATCCCGACATGGAAATGGGAGGCGATAAACATGGACTTTGTTATGGGTTTACCTCGTTCTCATCAGAAGTTCAATTCTATATGGGTGATAGACGATAGGCTCACGAAATCAACTCATTTTCTACCGGTCAGATCTACATATACAACAGAAGATTATGCAAAGTTATATATTAAGTAGATAGTGTGGCTACACGGAGTACCGATATCTATTATATCTGAACGTGGGGCGCAGTTTACAACACATTTTTGGAGGTCATTCCGGAAAGGTCTAGGGACTCAGGTGAATCTCAGCACAACTTTTCATCCACAGACTGATGGACAAGCCGAGCGTATAATTCAGACGCTCGAGGATATGTTACGAGCATGTGTGTTGGATTTTAAAAGAAGTTGGGATGAACATCTACCTCTTATCGAGTTTGCATATAATAACAGTTACCACTCCAGTATCCAGATGGCTCCATACGAGGCTTTGTATGGGCGTAAGTGCAGATCTCCTATAGGGTGGTTTGATGTTGGAGAATCTAGGTTACATGGGCCAAAGCCATAGAGAAATTAATGCTTATCCGGGAGCGACTGTTGAAAGCTTAGAGTCGTCAGAAGTCATATTCTGACGTGCGGCAACGAGACTTAGAGTTCGGGGTTAATGATTGGGTATTCTTAAAGGTATCACCTATGAAGGGCGTGATGAGGTTTGGCAAGAAATGCAAGCGTAGACCACGGTATATTGGGTCTTATAGGATCATTCAGAGAGTGGGCCAAGTAGCATATGAGTTAGAGTTTCCCTCAGAATTTGAGTCTTTCCATCCATTTTTTCACAAATGTATGCAACGGAAATGCATTGGCGATCCTACCCGAGTGGTTCCCAGGGATGTTGCACATATTACAGAGGACTTGTCATAAGAGGAAATTCTAGTTTCCATCCTAGACAGGCAAATCCGTAAGCTACGAAATATGGAGGTAGCGTCCGTGAAGGTTTTATGGAGAAGCAATAATGTGGAGAGATGACGTGGGAAGCGGAGAAAGAAATGAAGTATAGATACCCCCACCTATTTCAAATTAAAGATATGGCTCGAGATAGGATGCTACATCATAGCTCTATTCAGGTCAGTAGGCCATTAGGTAAGCTCTTATTTTTTACTTAATGATTTACGGCCGTGTGAGGCAAAGTGTTGCTATTTAAAGACATTGGCCATGTGTGGAATGAATAGTATGTTTTCTAGTTGCGTGCAGGTTGGTTTTACTCTTGTGTATGGAGGAGACTCTAGCAAAATTTCCAAAGTCTCAAAGAGTAAACATTCGAGGAAGAATGTTCCCAAGGGGGGAATGATGTTACACCCTATATTTTCATACGTAAAAGTGCGTTGTAAGCAAACTAGCGTAGGATTAACAATGAGAAAATATTTTAAAGAATAAAAATTAAGTTAATCATGTTACCTCAGAGGTTACAAATATTGAAGATCATGAAAAACAAGTACAAAGAGGGTTGGAAGGTTCAGAAACTAAAGGAATTGAAGGGAACAATGTTTTGTCGAAAGTCGACAAGATGTGAATGTTATAACATGTACTTTGGGGTGAGACTAGGGTGATAAACATGATAAGGAGGTTATGTATGAATTATTTTAGTCGTATGATAGTCGTGTATTATGTTTTGTAGTCAAGCGAGTTGTGGAACAAAAGTCGATGAAAGTCATCACAAGGTACATTCAAAAGTTTTACTGAATAATTTGGGTCAAATGTAACTGCGATTTTCTTCCAATATACTTAGAGTTATGGGGTGTTCAACCCATAAAATTGAAGCTCTATGAGTCTATTTTCTAACATATTAACCGTTTGTCAATACGACCTTATAGTAGAGAGATATATGGAATTTTGCGAGACTGCGCAGGCTGCTAGGTGACAAGTAGGTGTGTCACCTACTTGGTTAAATGAGAGCCAATGAAATTATTTAAGGGATTATCTACTGAAATATAACCCTCATTATATATCACAAATAAACAGGCCTAAACCCCTGCAAATTTCCTCCCAAAAATTACCCACGAACCCTAATTGATTTTCTCTCCCTTTCAAGTTATAATTAGGGGTAAAACCTAGAGTTTGAAGAACCAAAATAATGGATAAGTTATCCAAAAAAAAAAGGTAATTTTACTGATATCTTTAATCCATTTTTGCTTCTGTAAATTCATGGTAATTCGTTCTATATTTGTAAGAACTCACGGGACGGTGATCGGAAGTCGTGAGTTTGAGTTATTCACTTGTAGCGGACTGTATTGTGTTGCTGTTGGGAAGCTTGTTTTACTACTGTTTGGTGGAGTTTTGGAGGAGTAAGGAAGTGGAGAAACACCATATATATGTAGGGTGGTGGGCTGGTCGTTCGTCGTAACATTTCGGGGTCGTTTGACACTACTACGGTTGTCATTTTTTGTATGAAGAGATTGCGGTATGTTGGGCTGTTTTGTAGTATTTTATGGTGTATAAAAGGCTGGAAATAATGTATATATGTTTTTTTTGTTGTGTTCTTATGTTGTTGGTGTTATATTGAATTTGGAGGAAGTAAGGGTTATAGGGGAGATGCTGCCTGTTTTGATACAAAATTAGCTTGTCGTTCATGTGCGATAGTTGTACCTTTCGTAACTTAATGATAGTATTATTATCGTTGTTGTAGATTAAGGTGAGAAGAGGCGAGTCCAACTTGGTGAGTGGAAATATTGTGATAAGGTATGTTAAGGCTAAACCTTTCCTTCATTTAGGGATGATCCAATAACTACATGTGTTTGATAACGAGACATAAAGAGAAGTTCATATTCCTGATTTTATGTACATATTCTTAGTATCATAGGTTACAACATTATACCTTATCGGGACTTCATATTCAGTTTAGTTGTGTCTTCTGTCAGCCGAGGAAGTAGGGAGTCTATATATATATATATATATATATATATATATAGTATTACATTATTTTCATCACCATCGAGCTATAATCGATGGGTAGGCCCATGTTGGGCAACCTCTGATCAGATGGTGAGTTATTTACCGAGCCTACGGTGGCCGAGCGCCTATGAGCGAGCCTATTACGGCAGAGCAGTTACACGTTCCAAGCTCTATAGGGCAAGACATTTATTTTACTTACTATATTGAGAAAGATGAGTCAGTATCAGCAGGTAAGTATTTCTCCGGATCATCTTTGACTCCCTGTTACTTTCAATTATCATATTATCAGTTCAGTTTCTACTTTCAGTTATTTTATACATACTCGGTACATTAGTTCGTACTGACGCCCCTTTTCTGGGGGCGCTGTATTTCATGTGTGCAGGTTCAGACAGACAGACCGCTAGACCTCCTTAGTAGGTGTTGCCCGAGTTCAGCCTGATCGGTAAGGTCCACGTCCTTCAATGTTGTCGGGTCTAGAGTTTTATGTACATCTTATGTATATATGTATATATGTTATGGGTAGGTTGGGGCCCTATTTCGGTAACATTACATCTATCAGTAGAGGCTTGTAGACATATCCTGTTAGTTAATGCAGTATGTTGGGCTTGTAGGCATTATATGTATATTTTGTTGGTTTGTCAGCAGTAGTAGTTATGACGGCCTTATCGACCCTGCTTTATATTGATGTTTGGTCAGCATTAGTTTCCGTTCAGTTTCATATTTTGCTTCGCAATTTGTCTTGCACTGTGGCCACATGGCCAAAGTATGACATTATATGTTCAGAGTCCCTTAGTCGCAAGTTGGTACGCAAGGTTAGGTGAGGCACCGGGTGCCGGTCTCGCCCCCAGGTTCGGGGCGTGACACGGATCCTTAGGTGGGTCCTAGCAGAGCTTCTTGATTGATCTAGGAGATTTCATGGAGACTTAGGTTGAGATGCACTTTATGAATCTACTTTGAGTTTCCCGAGTCCCCCTTCGTTTTATTACTTCTGTCTATTGTATTTTAGAAAGTTTGGCATGTAAATAGACTTGATCTCATTTCCGTAGTTTTCTCAAGTACTTGTGCAACCTAGTCTTGGTGCTTATTGTTTTGGCCAATTTAAGGCCTTGCTTGTGGTTTTATCAATATTTTCACTATTATTAGAATTTTTCCATCTTTAATATAATCTATCTTTATTAAATAATGAAACCGAATTTATTTGTTGACTTCGAGTCAATTTTCTTAGCAAGTTTGATTAGGCACTATCATGACCTTGAGGTGAGATCTTGGATCGTAACAAGTTGGTCAGAGCTCTAGTTTGTGTAGATCTCATGAGTATCGAGCAAGTCTGGCATAGTCTTGTGGTTTGATACACAGACGTCTCCGAGAGGCTACATAAAGTTAGGGAACTACCAATACTTTCTTTATAGTGTGACTTATTGAAACAAAGTTTGAATCCTTGGTCTTTTATTCTCTCACAGATGGTGCGAACACGTTCATCCGGAGCTGTTAGACGGCCACCAACCCCTCATGCTAAGGTTGTGAGAGGCTGTGGTCAAGGTTTAGGCAGGGCCGGCACTACAGTTAGATCCACTGCTAGGGCATCCGACGTGGAGCCACTAGTATCTCCGGTGGATGAGCAAGATTTCGATAAGGGTGAGCTAGTTGGAATAGCTCAGATCCTGGAGGGACTTACTGTTAACACAGTACGTCAGGATGTTCTTGTTCATTTGGTTGGTCTTGTAGAGGGTCTAACACAGACTAGAGTACTTCCTATGGTAACTGCTACTTCTCAGTCCAGGGGAGGGGCACAAAATCCCACCACTCACACTCCTAAGCAGGTTGCGGCTGGTTATCAGACACCAAGAGTATCACAGATTGGGGGACATCCTCATGTGGTTACAGTTAGGCCGATAATGGAGGCTGCTATGTTTGAAGAGGAGTAAAAGAGGTTTGATCAGTTCAAGAAGATGGGTCCTCCATGTTATGAAGATGATTCTTTGGCTGATGCATATGAATTCTTAGATGGTTGTAAGGAGATTCTACAGAATCTTGGTTTCGTGGTGTCCAATCCACACGCATTCACTACTTTTCAGCTTCACGGGGCCAGCCAAGAGGTGGTGGCAGTAATATGAGCATACCAGGACAGCATGGTGACTTCCACTTACTTGGAGTCAATTCTCACATCTTATCTTATAGAAGTTCATTCCCCTCAAGCACAAGGAGGAGATGTGGGGTCAATTCAATCACCTCCAGTGGGGTGGTATATCCGTGACTGAGTATGAGATGAGATTCAATGATCTAATCCATCATGCAGCTTCTTTGATCCCCACTGAGGTTGAGAAGTTTAGGAGGTTTGAGCGGTTGAATTTTGGTATCAAGATTGCTATCTCGAAGGAGGTAGAGACTTGTACAACATTTTTTCAGGCTTTAGACATAGCGCGCAGGATTGAGCGCATTCAGAGTCAAGGCAGGGAGACCGTGGTGGAGAGGGGAAAGAAGCCCCAATATTCTGGCAGTTTAAGTGGTACCTCGTCTAGAGGTACATACCATTCTGGTATAAGCCATCTAGAAGGCCATGTCCCTAAGTTTATCAGCCCGCTCATAGTGTTCTAGTTTAGTCTTCATTTATTAACACCAAGCTCCTACCGTTCTCCTTCATCTTAGCGCTCTTCTAGTGGGTACTCGGGTTATCAAAGATAGCCTTAAATTCAGCAGCCATTCTCACCTCGAGGTTGTTTTGAGTCTGGAGAGATAGGGAATATTAAGAGAATTTCCCCAGACGTTGTAGATGTGCAACACAATAGAGTACTCATATAGTGACTCATATTCAAACTATTACATTGTGTAATGTTTCGGTCTATTTCACATATGCATCAATTCTATTTGATCCTATTTATACATATTCCTACGTGTCATTGTACTTTGCATCGTATTTGGGTCTACACCGTAGTTCTCTTGATGTTCCTATTCATGTACCTACACATATGGGTGACTCTATTATGGTGAATCATATGTATCGGTCTTGTTTGGTTTCTATTGTGGTCTATGAAACCAGTTTTGACCTCTTGTTTCTTAGTATGGTGGATTTTGATGTGATCTTAGGTCTGGATTGGTTATATCAATATCATGCTAGTCTTGTCAGCTATGCGGGGGTTGCCAAGGTTGGAATGGAAATGATCTCTTTGGTATACTTTTAGTAGGGATGTTTCATTTCTGCAGGCTCATCGAGTGGTTGAGAAGGGGTGTTTATCCTACCTAGCCTTTATAAAAGATGTTAGTGCTGATACTTCTACCGTTGAGTCAGCTCCGCTTGTTAGGGAGTTCTCAGATGTGTTCCCTGCAGACATACCGAGCACGCAACCCGATAGAGATATTGATTTTGGTATTGATTTGGTATAAGGCACTCACCTCATATCTATTCCACCGTATCTCATGGCTCCACCAGAGATGAAGGAATTGAAAGAACTGTTGCATGTGTTGTTGGATAAAGGGTTCATCAGACCTAGTATATAACCATGAGGTGCCGATGTTGTTTATGAAGAAGAAGGATGAGCCCGTGAGGATGTGTATTGCCGATGTTCAAAGGCACTAAAGTTTCAACTACAAGGGAAAAACGGGCCCGAGAGTATGTTCCAGAAGGCACCATATCATTCAACGATGAGGAATTAGAAAGAATTTCTCAACCCCACAACGACGCTTTGGTAATTTCTATCTTTATGAATAAAGTTCAAGTTAATCGTGTTTTAGTGGATCCAGGTAGCTCGGAAAATATCATCCGATCGAGGGTCATGGAGCAGCTCGACCTACAAAATCAAATCCTGCCCGCAACTCGGGTCCTGAATGGTTTCAACATGGTCAGCGAAACAACTAAAGGAGAGATCATTTTACCGGTGAACGTGGTTGGAACAATTCAAAAAACCAAGTTCCATGTAATCGAGGGCGACACGAGGTACAACGACCTACTCGGGAGGCCTTGGATTCACAATATGAGGGAAGCCCCTTCGACTCTTCACCAAATGATGAAATTCCCGACACCGGACGGGGTGAAAATAGTATATGGGGAGAATAATGCTTCAAAGGAAATGTTCCCGATCGATGAGGTAATACCAATATCAGAACATTCGATGTCAAAGGGATCATAGGTCAAAGGAAAACATGAGGCCAAATAGAAACCACAACCACCAGCCTCGACTGAATCAAAGAAGCATGATTGGAAGAAGAAGACGACGATTATTGGATCCCTCGATCCTTCATTATTCCCGAAGATTTCGACGCCACCAAATCAATAGTCGAAGAGCTGGAACAAGTTATATTAATCGAGTGTCTGCCCGAACGAAAGGTATACCTGGGTACGGGGTTAACCCCCGAACTCAGGAAGAAACTCATTAAATTTCTTATTGATAATATGGATTACTTTGCTTGGACCCACTTAGATATGACAGGGATCCCACCGGAGGTAACAACACATCAATTGAGCCTGGACCCAAAGTTCAGGCCAGTAAAATAGAAGAGAAGGCCCCAGTCCGAGGTAAAACATGCATTCATCAAGGACGAGGTAACTAAACTTCTCAAAATAGGATCCATTTGGGAAGTAAAATATCCCGAATGGTTAGCAAACATAGTTGTAGTCCCTAAAAAAGAAAACAAACTTAGGATGTGTGTAGAATATAAAGATTTAGACAAGGCATGCCCCCAAGATTCTTTTCCTGTGCCTAACGTCGATCACATGATCGATGCCACGACCGGACACGAGACCCTTAGTTTTCTCGACGCCTACCAACTGAACCTTGAGGGTCAGGAAAAGAGTTCATTCATCACTAAGTATGGCACACATTTCTATAACGTAATGCCTTTTGGGCTAAAAATGCCGGTGCTACCTACCAACGCCTAGTAAATAAAATGTTCGATGTACAAATAAGTAAGTCAATGGAAGTATATATTGATAATATGCTAGTTAAGTCCATGTGCGCAGAGGACCATTTGACACATTTGCAGGAAACCTTCAAAATATTGAGAAAATACAACATGAAGCTCAACCCCAAGAAATGTGCTTTCGAGGTCGGTTCAGGAAAGTTCCTCGGCTTTATGGTGTCAAATCGGAGAATCGAGATCGACCTCGATAAAATCAAGGATATTGAAGACATCACAGTCATGGACAACGTTAAAGCCGTGCAAAGGTTGACAAGGCGGATAGCCACCTTAGTCCGTTTCATCTCGAGATCTTCAGATCAGAGTCATAAGTTCTTCTCACTACTCAAAAAGAAGAACAATTTTGCCTGGACCCCGGAGTGCCAGAAGGCGTTAGAAGAATTAAAATGATACCTCTCGAGTCCACCATTGCTTCATACTCCAAAAGAAGATGAAAAGATCTACTTATACTTAGTGTTCTCGATACTCGTGGTAAGTGGTGTCCTCGTCCGAGAAGAGCAACATACGCAATTTCCCGTTTATTATGTTAGTCGAACTTTAGGCAAGGTTGAAACCTGGTACCCACACTTAGAAAAATTGGCACGCGCTCTAATAAGTTCCTCTAGGAAATTAAAACCATATTTTCAATGTCACCCAATATGTGTGATACCCACTTACCCTCTTCGTAATGTTTTGCATAAGCCCGAGCCATGTCGAACTCAATGGGTATGATATCGAGTATCTACCCCGAACATCTATCAAGTCTCACATTTTAGCAGACTTTGTGGCCGACTTCACGCCAGCCCTCGTACCTAAAGTCGAAAAAGAACGTTTGATAAAATCAGGTACATCATCGGGGGTGTGGACCCTTTTTTCAGACGGAGCTTCGAATGTGAAAGGGCCCGGTCTAGGCATCCTTTTGAAGCCGCCCACAGGCAATACAATTAGGCAATCTATCAAAACTTTTATGTTGACTAAAAATGAGGCCAAGTACGAGGCCATGATTGTAGGACTTGAACTAGCTAAAAGCTTGGGAGTGGATGTCATCGAGGCCAAATATGATTCCTTACTGGTGGTAAACCAAGACAATAGAATCTTCTAGGTTTGAGAAGACCGAATACAAAAGTATTTGGATAAATTGAAGGTAACGTTAAATCATTTTAAAGAAAGGACCTTGCAGCATGTACCTTGAGAGCAAAACAGCAAGGCCGATGCCCTCGCGAATATGGGATCATCACCCGAAGACGACGAAATCAGCTCGGGGACTATCGTACAACTCTTAAAGTCAGTGATCGAAGAAAGACATGTAGAAATAAACTCCACGAGCCTAACCTAGGATAGGAGGAACAAATATATTGAGTATTTATAAATCGAGAAAGATCCCATAAGACCCTAAAGAATCAAGGACTCTACGAACAAAATCTGCTCGATTCACATTGGTTGAAGATGGAACATTATACAGAAGGATGTTCAATGGACCATTGGCAGTATGCTTGGGACCAGGGGACACCGATTTTGTCCTACGAGAAGTTCACGAGGGTATTTGCAGGAACCATTCCAGTGCCGAATCACTAGTTCACAAAGTCATCTGAGCGGGATAATATTGGGCCAATATGAAGAAAGACACCAAAGAATTCGTTCGAAAATGCGATAAGTGCCAAAGGTATGCACCGATGATCAACAAACTCGGAGAACATGTTCACTCAGTTTTATCCCGATGGCCATTCATGAAATACGGAATGGAAATCGTCGGTTCTCTACCATCGACCACAGGTAAAGCTAAATTCATTTTATTTATGACTGATTATTTCTCTAAGTGGGTTGAAGCACAAGCATTCGAAAAAGTCAGAGAAAAAGAAGTCAAAGACTTCATCTGGGATCACATCATATGCCGATTTAGGATACCTGCTGTGATCGTATACGACAATGGAAACAAATTCATCGGCAGTAAAGTAACCAAGTTTCTTGAATATCACAAAATAAAAAGGATCTTATCGACACCGTATAACCCCAGCAGAAATGGACAGGCCGAATCGACAAACAAGACCATCATTCAGAATTTGAAGAAAAGATTGAACGACGCCAAGGGAAAATAGAGAGAAATTCTACCCGAAGTCCTTTGGGCATATCGAAAAACGTCAAAATCCAGTAAGGGGGAAACACCGTTCTCCTTGGTATATGGCGCCGAAGATTTGATCCCGGTCGAATTGGGGGAACCCAGCGCAAGATATCAATACGCAACGGAAGATTCAAATCATGAGGTTATGAATACCAGTCTCGAACTACTAGAAGCAAAATGGGAAGCCGCCCTCGTTTGAATAGCCGCACAAAAACAAGGCATCGAAAGATATTATAATCGAAGGACCAACCTTCGCCACTTTAGAATCAGGGATTTAGTTCATAGAAAAGTCACCCTCAATACTCGAGACCCAAACGAAGGAAAACTTGGCCCAATTTGGGAAGGACCGTACCAGGTCCTCGACATCATCGGAAAGGGATCCTACAAGCTTGGCACGATGAACATCGAGCAACTACCAAATAATTGGAACATATCGCTCCTCAAACGATACTATTACTGAGGTATGACCTTCTCTTTTTCATTTACATTTTACACTAACTTAATTTCAGGTGTTCGGGTAAAGGCTTCAAAGTTCTCTCCAAGCTGGAAGACATTGGATCTTAAAGAACATATTGCACTCTTTTTCCTTTCGACCATTATGTTTTATCCCAAATGGGTTTTTCTAGAAAAGTTTTTAACAAAGAAACCATTGTTCATGCCAACTTAGAGTATCCGAGATTTCTTTACAATCAACCTCGAATACTGGGGGGCATCACCCTCAGATATTATATTTCCAAGGAAAATATTTCATGTCAACAGGGTCTTGATAGGAAAACTTTGTAAAGGACCAAACGGTCGAATGAGCCGCGTCTGTATAGATTACTCGAGCCCCAATGGCAAAACATGTACGCATGTATGAACTATTGAAAGAAGTACTTTTCCTTACCAGATGTCATGTGCCTTAATGAGATTTCTACTTTACAAGTTCCATACATATGATTTCTTGTGAAAACTGGCTTGAGAGCAAAGTACAACTACACTTTGAACGATCAACCCCATACTCGGGGACTGCTGTAAAAAATTAACATGTTCGAACTATCAAACTTCGAGACCATAATACCTCAAAGAGGCAACCCTCGATTTTATAGGCCAAGGCCACTATACTAGGGGACTAACACTTTGAACAAGTTCAAAGTATTATCGGGAAAATAAGCCCAAGAGGCAGAACCAAAGGCTACGGCCAAACTTACGCGGCTCGGAGACGTCCGAATTCTGCAATGAAAACAGGCATTCGAATCTTGTTGAAAATCGGTTAAAAAGGCTACCCTCGGCAAAATAATCAAAGGGCTTCGATAATATTATCCCTCGAAAAACCTTAAGAGGTATCAAACTTTTTAAATATAAATTTTCTCTAAGGCATAAAAAGCTTCAACATACCTCAACTTGCTTCCAATATTATCCCAAATTTTCCAATAATGCCAATGAGTCACAATCTACATATACGAATTCATATAATTCAATAAACGCGTCATGACAATACCAACTAAGTCTACTAAGTGTCTAATACTTCAGTTCTACATCATAAGTATAGATAAAATTCCCAATTCCTCTTTTGAAGATCAATCCTTGAATTTTAACTCCAACCCTTTCATTAACTTGTTATGGGACCTAGTTGTTCCACTAGAAACTCAACATAACATTGTTCAAGTAAACACCCAAAACTATTCATCAACCATACCAACCAACTCTTCTAGGGTTTCATGAATAGATGTTTAAATACAATTCTATCTTCATAAATGTACTCTACTACATCCATGGAGTATAATACATAAGTTTGGAGTGAAGAGATTACCTCTTTCTCAAATTGTCACGACCCGATTTACCCTCCAAAAGGTATCGTGACGGCACCTAGTCTCTACGACTAGGTAAGCCTAAATTTGCGGATAATCTTAATTAAAAGCGATAAAAGTAAAGACAGGAAAGGAAAATCTAAGTAAGCATAACATCGCCGCTCGGCATGTACAAGTATAAATCCCATAACCCGGAATGTCACATTATAGTCACAAGCTTCTATACTACACTAGCTCTAAACAACGGGAAAGAAAAAACATTGAAAATCTCTATATAGACTAGAATGGAAGGTGACTCGCAAGATTTTGCGGATGCGGAAGAAATACCTTACAGTCTCCTCTATGACAGCTGCAATGACCACTAGCCATGTGGCTGAGAACTCGAACCTGGATCTGCTAACATGTGCACGAAAGGGCCTGAGTACACCACATTTGGTACCCAGTAAATGCCAAGCCTAACCCCAATGAAGTAGTGACGAGGTCAGGTTAAGGCTCTACTGGATTTCTAATAAAACGGTTTAAGGCAATGGAGAAGATAAATTACTTCTACTGTAAGCAGTTAAAAGAAATAATTTAGGACATAACAGCAAAGAGAGCCTCGGCTCAGCACAGCGTATCACAATGCAGGGACTCCCGGGATGCCGTCCCGTAGTTCCAATATAAATATGCAGTACATGGGGGATCTCCCAAAATACTTCCGTAGTCCCCAATTTAAATATGCAGTACATGGGGGATCTCCCAGAATACATCTGTAGTCCCCAATTTAAATATGCAGCACATGGGGGATCTCCTAGAATACGTCTGTAGTCCCCCATTTAAATATGTCATGTGAATGAACATTAGACAAGACTTTAATTTTAAACAATTCGGCAAATCACAGGAAAAGAAAGAAGTAAAATTTAACTAAACACGGCGCACAGAGTATCAAATAAGTAGAATTGATATAAAACAGGTAGACATGATTTTCCCTTATTTAAACTACACAATTAACACCTTAAGCAATGTAACAGGAGGAAAATGATTTATGGCATGTGAAGGAAAAATGGAATTTTAGCAACAAATGGCCCGTGTACATACTCGTCACCTCACGTACACGGCACCCACAGAACAAATAATGTCAAACAACCTATGGGGAAGTCCCCAACACAGAGTTAGGCAAACCACTTACCTCGACTGCTCAACTCAACCCGAAACCACATTCATGCCACAAGTACCCGACTCTGAATGGCCCAAATCTATTCAATTCAATTGCATAATTTACATATAAGTTTAAGAAATTAATCTAACTAATTAACTCGAAGCTAATACGCGAAATTAGGAAAGTTGCCCAAAAAGTCCCCCGGGCCCATGTCTCATAAAAGGGTAAAAGTTACAACTTGGAACACCCACTCACTCACGAATACACTCGAACAAGAATCGTCAAAATCTGACGTCAAAATCCCATAAATTACTCGAATTTTCAATTGGGGAACTTTTCTCCCATTTTGCTAATTTTCCCCTTTACTTCCTTGATTAGATTGAAGAATTTACTATAGCTTAATGAAATACAAGTTAAATAGGATTAGGAATCGTTATCTATTGATCTCCTCTTAAAAGTCCACACAAAATCGCCTATTCTCGAGCTCCGAATCATTTTTAGAAGTTATGAAATTCAAACCCTCGAATTTGATATTTTCTAACTAGATATTCCGCTTCTGCAATCAATTGGGTCGCACTTGCGGTCCCACACCTGCGGAAATGACATTGCATGTGCAAAAACTCATTAATTGGGCTAGGGCCGCATCTGCAGTTTCCTAGCCGCATCTGCGAGCCCAGCCACCTTAGCCAAAACTAGCACCTGCGCATCTATCATCGCACCTATGTGTCCACACATGTGACTCCCTTTCCGCAGGTGCGAAACACTAGAACCAGCAAAAACTTCAGTTGTATGCTTAAGTCAAAATTCTTCCTGTTAGGCATCCGAAACACACCCGAGGCCATCGGAACCTTAACAAAACCTACCAACCAGTCCATATACCTAATTCAAACTTAGTCGAGCCTTCAAAATACATCACATAACACCCAAATCACGAATTATACATGGATTCAAGCCTAAGAACTTAGAAATTTCCAAAATCTACAACTGATGCCGAAAAACGTCAAAACTTGTCCGAATGACCTCAAATTTTACACACAGGTCATAAATGACACAACGGACCTACAACCACTTCCAAAATCCCATTCCGAACCCGATATCAAAATTTCACCTATCGGCCGAAAATGCCAAAATTCTATCATTCACCAATTCAAGCCTAAATCTACTATAGACCTTGAAAAAACATTCCGGACACGCTACTAACCCTAAAATCACTCAATGGAGCTAACGGAGTTGACGGAATTCCATTATGGATCCATCGTCATATAGTTCCAACTACAGTCCGATCCCTAAAGCTTAAACTCATATCCAGGGACTACGGGTCCCAAAACTCTCCGAATTCCACAATTTAAACACTCCGGCGAGTCCCATAAGCAGGAACAGACGCTGGGAAGACAGATATTAGGGGATCGGGGTACTAACTCTCAAAACGACCGACCGGGTCGTTACATTCTCCCCCACTTAAGAAAATTATTCGTCCTCAAATGAGTATAAAGAGATACCTGAAGCTGTGAAAAGATGAGGGTACTGGCTGCACATATCCTGCTCGGTCTCCCAAGTTGCCTCCTCGACCGGCTGACCCCTCCATTGAACCTTTACTAATGCAATATTCTTCGACCTGAGCTTTCTGACCTGCCTGTCCAAAATGATTATTGTTTCCTCAACATAAGATAGATCCTTGTCCAACTGGACTGAACTGAAATCCAAAACATGAGCCGGATCGCCGTGATACTTCCGGAGCATAGAGACGTGGAATATCGGAAGAAGTCCTGCTAGGCTTGGAGGCAACGCAAGCTCATAAGCAACCTCCCCAACACGCCACAATATCTCAAAAGGACCAATGAATCTCTGACTTAGTTTACCCTTCTTCCTTAACCTCATGACACTCTCACAGGCGATACTCGAAGAAAAACCCGATCACCAGCCATAAATGCCAAATCACAAACCTTCCGGTCCGAATAACTCTTTTGCCTGGGCTGAGCTGTGCGAAGTCTCTCCTGAATCAACTTCACCCTATCCAGGGCATCCTGGACCAAATCTGCACCCAACAATCGGGCCTCGCTCGGCTCAAACCATCCTACTGGAGACCGGCACCGTCTACCATACAAAGCCTCATACGGTGCCATTTGAATGCTGGAGTAGTAGTTGTTATTATAAGCAAACTCTGAAAGTGGCAAGTATTGGTCCCATGACCCTCCAAAATCCATCACATAGGCATGGAGCATATCCTTAAGAATCTGAATCGTGCGCTCGGACTGCCCGTCCATCTGAGGGTGAAAGGTTATGCCTAACTCCTGGTGAACGGCCCTCCAGAACCGTGAAGTGAACTGTGTACCTCTATCTGAAATGATAGATACTGGAATACCGTGAAGATGTACAATCTCCCTAAAATAAATCTCAGCCAATCTCTCTGAGGAATATGTAGTCAACATTGGAATGAAATGGGCTAACTTGGTTAAACGGTCCACAATCACCCAACTAGCATCCAACCACAAGATCCATGGTGATCCGCTCCCACTTCCACTATGGAAGCTCAATCTGCTGAAGCAACCCTCCTAGTCTCTGATGCTCATATTTAAATTGCTGACAGTTGAGACACTTGGCCACAAATTGAAGTATGTCCTTATTCATCTTTCTCCACCAATAGTGTTGTCTCAGGTCCTGATACATCTTCGCAGAACCCGGATGGATGGAGTACCGCGAGCTATGGGCATCCTCAAGAATCAACTCCCGAATCCCATCCAAATTGGGCACACAGATCCGACCCTGCATCCTCATCACACCATCATCTCTTATAGTCACAAATCTGGCATCAACTCTTCGAACCCTTTCCTAAAAACACAGAAGGTGGGGATCATCATACTAGTGCTCTCTAATGCGCTCATAAAGAGAAGATCAAGCAACCACACAAGCTAATACCCATAAAGGCTCTGAGAGATTCAATCTCATGAACTGACTGGATAAATACTTAACATCCAAAGCTAAGGGCCTCTCAATTGTCGGAAGATATGCCAAACTCCACAAACTCTCCGCCCGGAGACTCAAGGCGTTGGCCACCACATTGGCCTTCCCTGGGTAACTCCAACCACCTCCGTTGGCGCAACTTAAGGTCCTTCTTCTTGAATAAGTGTTGCAAACTCCGGTGATTTGTGAAAATCTCACACAGAACACCATACAAATAATGATGCCAAATCTTCAGGGCGTGAACAATAGTTTCCAACTCGAGATCATGAACCATATAGTTCTTCTCATGCACCTTCAACTGTCTGGACGCGTAGGCAATCACCCTACCGTCCTGCATAAATACCGCTCCAAGGCCAATCCTCGAGGCATCAAATAAACTGTATAAGACCCTGAACCCGTAGGCAATACCAACACTAGAGCTGTAGTCAAAGCTGTCTTCAGCTTCTGGAAGCTCTCCTCACACTCCTCCGTCCACCTGAACGGAGCACCCTTCTGGGTTAGTCTGGTCATATGTGCTGCAATGGATGAAAATCCCTCTACAAAGCGACGATAGTACCCTTCCAAACCAAGGAAACTACGGATCTCAGTAGAGGATGACGGTGTAGGACAACTCTGAACCGCCTCCACCTTCTTCAGATCTACCTTGACCTATCACAAGACACAACGTGGCCTAAGAATGCCACTGAATCAAGCCAAAATTCACATATAGAAAATTTTGCATATAATTTCTTCTCCCTCAAAGTTTGAAGCACAGTCCTCAAATACTGCTCATGATCCTTCTGGGACCGAGAATATACCAACATGTCATCAATAAACACAAAAGAAGGAATCAAGATAAGGCCGGAACACACTGTACACCAAATGCATAAAGGCTGGTGGGGCATTGGTCAGCCCAAATGACATGACTAGAAACTCATAGTGGCCATATCTGGTCCTGAAGGCAGTCTTCGGGATATCCGGCTCCCGGATCTTCAACTGTCTTCAACTGATGATAGCCAAAACGCAAGTCAATCTTGGAAAATACCCTGGCACCTTCTAACTGGTCAAATAAATCATCAATGCGAGGCAAAGGATACCTGTTATTCACTGCAACCTTGTTCAGCTGCCGATAATCAATACACATATGCATAGAACCATCCTTTTCCTTCACAAACAATATCAGAGCACCCCAAGGTGATACAATGGGCATGATGAAACCCTTATCAAGAAACTCCTGCGACTTCTCCTTCAACTCGTTTAACTCTGGAGGAGCCATACCATAGGGAGGGATAGAAATGGGTTGAGTGCCCGGCAACAAATCAATGCCGAAATCAATATCTCTGTCGGGCGGCATACCCGGAAGATCAGCTGGAAAAACATCAGGGAAGTCCCTCACTACTGGGACTGACTCAACTGTAGGGGTATCAACACTAACATCTCTCACATAGTCCAAGTGCGCATCACACCCCTTCTCAACCATCTGTTGAGCCTTAAGGAAGGAAATGACTCTAGGGGGAGTATACTCTAAGGTACCCCTCCACTCTATCCTCGGTACACCTGGCATAGACAGTGTCACTATCTTGGTGTGACAGTCAAGAATAGCATAATGGGGTGATAACCAGTTTATGCCCAAGATAACATCAAAATCTACCATACCAAGTAGTAACAAATCAGCTCTGGTCTAAAAACCACCGATAACAATCAAACATGACCGATATACGTGGTCCACAATGAGAGAATCTCCAACGGGAGTAGAAACATAAACGGGGGAACTCAAAGAATCCCGAGATATCCCCAAATGTGAAGAAAAATACGAAGACACATATGAATATGTAGAGCTTGGGTCAAATAATACTGATGCATCCCTATGATAAACATGGACTATACCTGTGATGACTAAGTCTGAAGCAACGACCTCTGAATGGGCTGGAAGGGCATAATACCTGGCCTGACCTCCCCCTATAGGGTGACCTCGACCTTCTCGACCTCTACCTCGAGTTGTCTAAGAAGGTGGGGTAGCAGTTGGGACTAGAAGAATAGCCGGAGGACTCGGAGGACTCGGTGGAGCACATGGAGGCTGATAAGTTTGAGATGATGCACCCCTCCTAGCTCTAGGGCAATCTCTAATCATGTGACGAGTGTCACCACACTCAAAACAACCCCTCTGAGGATACTGCGGCTATGACTGACTCTGAATTAGCTTACTAGTCTTGCCAGTAATAGCACCTCGAGCAGGAGACCTACTAGATACTGGCGGTGCATAATAAGGCTCCTAAGGTCTAGGAGGAGCTAGAATACCACTGGTTGCTGGAAGAGCTGAATGAACTAGGTGACTCTCAAAAACCCTACCATAGCGTGCTGCTGGCGCACGAGCTCCCGAATAATGACCAGTCTCTTGAGACCTTTTGGCCTCCCTCTCTACTCTGTCCCGAGCAAACATGCCCTCTATCCTCCGGGTAATACTCAGTGCCTGCTGGTAAGTGATATCCATCTCTAACTCTCTGGTCATACTGTTCCGAATACCGGGGTGGAGTCCCTCAATGAAGCGGCGAACTCTCTCTCTAACCGTGACAACCAAGGTCGGCGCTTGATGAGCCAAGTCATTGAAAAGGACTGCATACTCCGACACAGTCATAGTACCCTGGCGTAACTGCTTGAACTTTGCACGCCAAGCATCCCTGAGGCTCTAGGGAACATACTCACGCAAAAACATCTCTGAGAACTGAGTCTAAGTGAGTGAAGCTGCCTCGTCTGGACTACTCAGCTCATAGGCACACCACCACTGATAAGCCGCTCCCCTCAGTTGGAAAGTGGTGAAAGAAACCCCACTCGTCTCCACAATGCCCATAGTGTGGAGAATACAATGACACTCCTCAAGAAAACCTAGAGCGTCGTCTGAAGCTAGTCCGCTGAAAATAGGTGGGTGGTACTTCTTTTACCTCTCAAGGCTGAGTTGTTCTGCCTCAGAAGCAGCTACCCTAGCATCATGTTGCGCCGGAGCTGCTGGGGGCATAGGAATATACTCTGGGGCCTGCCCAACCTAGACCCTCTGCTCAGGAGTACGGGCTACGGGAGTCTGTGCCCCTCCCCCAGCATGAGATATGGCTGGAGCTATCGGGAGTAGTCTCGCCTGAGTCAAAGTGCTGAAAACGCTTATGAACTGAGCCAAAGTCTCCTGGAGGGCTAGAGTAGCAATAGGGACCTCCTGTGCCGGCCCTTCAATTGGAGCTGCTGGGGGCTCCTCTGTCGCTGCTCTCGCGGGTGCTCGGGCTGCACCGCGTGCTCGTCCTCTACCCCTGCCCCTGCCTCTATCGGCTCTGGCTAAGGGCTCGGGTGCCTGATCGTCAGTCCATCTGGTACGGGTCCTTACCATCTGTGAGAAATAGTAGAATAGAGTTTCAGAATTTTTGATGTCAGTAACTAGCACGACAAAGAATTCCAAAGAATGTGATTGTTCTTAACAGTTACATAGCCTCCCGAAGATAGATTCGGACGTCTCCGTACCGATCCGGGAGACTCTAATAAATCGGCTTGTGACTTGTGACTCCAATGAACCTAGACGCTCTGATACCAACTTGTCACAACCCGATTTACCCATCGAAAGGTATCGTGATGACACCTAGTCTCTACGAATAGGTAAGCCTAAATTTGCGGATAATCTTAATTAAAAGCGATAAATGTAAATACATGAAAGGAAATTCTATGTAAGCATAACATCGCCGCTCGACATGTACCAGTATAAATCCCAAAACCCGAAATGTCATATTATAGTCACAAGCTTCTATACTACAGTATCTCTAAACAACGGCAAAGAAAATACCTAGAATATCTCTATATAGACTAGAATGGAAGGTGACTCGGAAGATTCTGCGGACGCGGCAGAAATACCTTACGGTCTCCTCAATGACAGCTGGAATGACCACTAGCCACGTGACTGATAACTCGAACCTGGATCTGCACACAAAAAACATGTGCAGGAAAGGGCATGAGTACACCACATTTGATACCCAGTAAGTGCCAAGCCTAACCCCAATCAAGTAGTGACGAGGTCAGGTTAAGGCTCTATTGGATTTCTAAATAATAAGGTTTAAGATAGTGGAGAAGATAAATTATTTCTTTCGTAAGCAGTTAAAAGAAATAATTTAGAACATAACAGCAAAGAGAGGCCTCGACTTAGGACAACATATGACAATGCGGAGACTCATGGGATGTCGTCCCGTAGTTCTAAAATAAAGATGCAGTACTGGGGGGGATCTCTAAGAATACGTCCGTAGTACCCAATTTAAATATGCAGTACAATAGGGAATATCCCAAAATACGTTTGTAGTCCCAAATTTAAATATGCAGTACAGGGGGGATCTCCCAGAATACGTATGTAGTCCCCAATTTAAATATGCCATGCAAATGAACGTCAAACAAGGTTTTAATTTTAATCAATTCAGCAAATCACAGCCAAAGAAAGAAGTAAAATTTAACTAAACATGGCGCACATAGTGTCAAATAAGCAAAATTGATATAAAATAGGCAGGCATGCTTTTCCCTAATTTAAACTGCATAATTAACACCTTAAGCAATGTAACATGAGGGATATGATTTATGGCATGTGAAGGAAAAATGGAATTTCGGCAACAAATGGCCTGTGTACGTACTCGTCTCCTCACGTATACAGCACCACACAACAAATAATGTCAAACAACCTAAGGGGAAGTCCCCAACACAGAGTTATGCAAGCCATTTACCTCGACTGCTCAACTCAACCCGAAATCACATTCTTGCCACGAGTACCCCACTCCGAATGGCCCAAATCTGTTCAATTTAATTGCATAATGTAAATATAAGTTTAAGAAATTAATCTAACTAATTAACTCGAAGCTAATACACGAAATTAGGAAAGCTGCCCAAAACGTGCCCCGAGCCCACATCTCGAAAATGGGTAAAAGTTACCAAGTTAGAACACCCACTCACCCACGAACACACTCGAACAAGAATCATCAAATTTGAACGTCAGAATCCCATAAATTCCTCGAATTTTCAATTGGGGAACTTTTCTCCCATTTTGCTAATTTTCCCCTCAAATTCCTTGATTAGATTGAAGAATTTTATATGGATTAGTGAAATACAAGTGAAATAGGATTAGGAATCGTTACCTATTGATATCCTCTTCAAAATCCACCCAAAATCGCCTATTCCCGAGCACCAAATCATTTTTAGAAGTTACTAAATTCAAACCCTCGAATTTGATATTTTTTGACCAGCGATTCCGCTTCTGCGGTCAATTTGGCCGCACCTGCGGAAATGACATCGCAGGTGCAAAAACTCATTAATTGGGCTGGGGCCGCATCTGCGGTTTCCTAGCGGCATCTTCGAGCCCAGCCACCTTAGCCAAAAACCACACATGCGTGTCCACATCTGCGTCTCCCCATCCACAGGTGCGAAACACCAGAACAAGCAAAACCTTCAATTGTATGCTTAAGTCTTAAATATTCCCGTTGGGCATCGGAAACACACCTGAGGCCCCCGGGACCTTAACCAATCCTACAAACCAGTCTTAATACCTCATTCAAACTTAGTCGAGCCTTCAAACCACATCATGATAACTAGTGATTTGTGCTTACTATTTACTCCCGTTTTCTTAGGTTTTGAGGCAAATTTGACTAAAATACTCCCACGTTTTGATGCAAGTTGTTTAAATTGCAGGAAAAGAGTTGAATTGTGAATATTGACCTAAAAGGACTCGAAAAAGAGCAAAACTTGCATCATCCCAGTACCCAGCAGAGCCGCTGCAGCGTTTACTATTCCGCTGCAACGTTTGTCATTCTGCTGCAGCGAATATTTGATCGATGTCTCGTTGCCAACATCATAGAACATGTTTTTGAGGCACTGATCACTGCTGACTGTGCTAATTTTTTGCTGCAGCAGTTTATCCACCGTTGCATCATTCAATATTACGCTGGGAGTGTTTGTTAAAGTTCAAAGAGTCAACTAAGTTAGGATTTCAGACTTTCGCGGTCAGCGGTAGTTTTCCGCTGCAGCGTTTTGGCCACCACTGCGGCGCTTCAATATTTCGCTGGGTGCAAAATGGGGAATCAGATAATCATCAAGGTCGACAACCAGTGCAACGGCCATTATTCCGCTACAGCGGAAGCCAATCTGCCGCAACGCTCAGAAATACGCTGGGAGCGAAATCTCCATAGGGGAAATTTTGTCCAGTATTTTCAGCATAGTATAAATACATCTTTTTCTCATTTTTAGGGTATGAGCTGTGAGGAGGAACACGTGAACAGTAGATTTTGACTATTTTGAGTAATTTTAGCCTAGTTCTTACAATAGTTCTTCAATTTCTATCTTCTAATTTACATTTATGAGTTCGTATTCATCATTTATTTTAGTTTCTTCTTCAATTATGAGTAGCTAGACCCTTAAGCTAGGGTTGTGACCCAACCCTAGTGTGGGTAACTAATGGGTCTTCCATTTTAGGATAATTTTGTGTATGGGTGTTTGATTTTTAGTCTAGTTTATGCATAATTCTCAGATTTAGTGGTTGCAAACACTATTTCATGCCTTCATGACTAGGGTTACTCTTGAGAAAGATGACCCAAGTCTAGGTAATTAGGCTAACAAGGTATTGGGGTGAGCTCAAGAGATTGATAGCCCTAGTAAAAGGGTGGATGCTAGAGATAGCTACACCTGACTTGAGCCATTTCATTTGATGTATTGAAACACCCAATTGTGCTTGAGAAAGCCAATTCGGGAAAAGTCACCCAAATTACCGAGAGGTATTGGGTGAGCAAATTAGCATGAGGTTATGTCATTCACCCACAATTCACAAGGTTATCCTCGATTGTAGACCCCATTAGTCACTCGCCTAGGAGTAAGTTTCAATCCTAGTGATTTTTATTAATTGAGAAAATCCACAAAAAGATCATAGCTAGCTAGATAATAGTCTCTTTTAGTTTAAAACCTTAGTATAATTACAAAATCTTTATGATGAGAAGTGTAATTAAGAACATGACACACCACTAGGTCAATTAGAAACTCAACTCCCATATACATAACTCTCTGTGGAAATCGATCCCGACCCGTTCGGGTAAAAGCTGCTTCGACCCCTTCCTTGCTGCTCCTTAGTGTTATAGGTGGGCACCGATCACTTTTTGGCGTCGTTGCCAGCGAGTTATAACGGTGTTGAATATCTATTTGAATAGTGGTGTATATTGTTTTTATGTCCTTCTTTTTGCTAATTGCTGTGTTTAAATCAATCCATGTACATATGGCTAATCTTTTAGGCAATGTTATACCGGGGGAGGAGGTATATGACAACGGAGAGGATGAATTGAATCAAGTACCTCCACCTCCAAGACGGGGCCGACAGGCCAATCTTAATGATGATATTCCAGACCATCCCCCGCCACCTCCTCCCAGAGTTTCTCCTCAGGTGCTTCCTAACGAGGGGTATGCAAGTGCTATTGTCCCACCTAGAATCCATGCGGGGAACTTCCAAATCACTAATGTCATGTTGACACTCCTGGAGCAGCATGGGTATTTCATGGGAGCTCCCTATCAGAATGCCTACAAGCACTTAAAGGGCTTTGTGGACACATGTTGGGGGAGCAAGCAAACCAATATATCGGAGGATGCCTTGAGGCTTAGATTATTTCCTTTCTCTCTCCGAGGGAAAGCCTTGGATTGGCTTGAGTGACTCCCCAATCATTCTATCTCTACTTGGGATGAATTGGCGGATAAGTTCATTGCCAAGTTTTTCTCCCCCGGGCACATGGCGGCTTTGAGAGACGAGATATTAGCGTTCAAGCAAGGGCCGAATGAGCCCCTTCACGAGATTTGGGAATGCTACAAAACTATGATCAAAGAGTGCCCAAACATTGACATGACGGAGGCCATGATACAACAGACTTTCTACTGAGGCATCAATACCACGAATCAGTGTGTGGTCAACCAACCTGCTTGAGGAAACTTTATGAAGCTGACTTACACGGAGGCATGTGACATCTTAGATGAAATGGATGACACTTCGTCACCATGGCAGAGTAGAGAAAATTTTCCCCAGGGTGATCCAAGTGTTATTAATCTCCACAAAGAGCTTTAAGATCATGGGCAAGCAATTGCCGAGCTTACCACCACCATGAATCAACTTGCTAAGGCGAAACTTCAACAAATACAAGGGCCGAAGCAAGTGCATGCTATGGAGGGGGTAAATCTTTTGGTGAACAAGCGAAGGCCTCGTGGAAATCAATTGCAAAGCAACAATGACCAATGCGACCAAGGAGTGAGTGGGTATAATTAAGAGGATTCGTATGATGAGAAAAATGAAGATGTCATGTATGCCAACAATTTTCAAGGGCAAAGGAACAATCAAGGGAACAACCAAAGTTGGAATAATCAAAGGCAAGGTAATTGGAACAATAATAACAACTCAAGCAATTGGGGGAACAACAATCAATAATGGGGTGGCAACAACAACAATTGGAGCGAGAACAACAATTGGGGTGGAAATGGAAATTGGGGGTCGGGTTTTCAAAGGCCCCTGATGTATCAACAACCCAATAATCCACCCCCTATCAATAACAAGTCAAAGATTCCTTAAGCAATGATATGGGCAGGATCGAGCAAATGTTCAAACAAATGATGGAACGCAATGTGGATTCGGATGCTCAACTTGCCTCCCATAACACCTCCATTCGAAATCTTGATGTCAAAATGGGACAAATCTCACAAGCCTTGAACACACGCCCGAAGGGAGAACTACCTAGTGATACGATGGTGAACCCCAAGGGTGGGAACAACAACAACGATACTGGTCACGCCATGGCGGTGACCACAAGAAGTGGACGAGGTGGTGAGGCTAGTTCTTCAAAGAAAAAGAGAGTTGTTGGTGATGATGATGACTTTCAAAATGATAAGATCCGGTTGAGGTTGAGCATGTGGTGGAAGAGCCAACAACTAGTGAAGTGAGGATTGATATTCATGACCATGAGGAGGAATTGCAAAGTGACGTGAACACGTCTAGGGAACACGTAATTGACATACCCGAGCCGGTTGTGTCAAAATCAAAGGAACCATTGCCTATGCCTCCTCCTCCTTATCCTCAAAGATTGGATAAGCAAAAGACGGAGAATTAATTCAAGAAATTTATATATATGATGAACAGTTTGTCCATCAACGTACCATTAGTTGAGGCTCTAGAACAAATGCCCGGTTATGCCAAGTTTATGAAAGACTTGGTCACAAAGAAGAGATCAATGAAGTGTGAGACAATCAAAATGACTCACTATGTGAGTGAAATAGTGCATTCAATGGCACCCAAACTTGAAGACCCCAGAGCATTCACCATTCCTTGTACAATTGGTAGTGCGGATTTTTCCAAGGCATTGTGCGACTTGGGAGATAGCATCAATTTACCTTGGGAATTGGTCAACCTAGGGAAACTTCTATGCTACTTCAAATGGCGGATCGATCCATGAAGCGGCCTTTGGGAATCATTGATGATGTTTTGGTGCGGGTTGACAAATTCATCTTGCCCGCGGATTTTGTTATCTTGGATTGTGAGGTAGATTATGAAGTTCCAATCATCTTGGGAAGACCCTTCCTTGCAACGGGGAAGGCATTGGTCGACGTGGAGGCCGGTGAGCTCACTTTCTGGGTGGGCAATGAAAAGTTCATTTTCCACGTTTGCAAGTCAATAAGGAAACCCAATAGCACGGAGGTATGTTCTTTCATGGACCTTGTCACCGAGGTCATAACTGATGAAACTAACTCAATGATCAATGTTGAAGATCCCGTTGAAGCATTGTTGTTGAATCATGATGATATTGTGGTTGATGGCTTGATCATGGGTTCTTATTCATATGGTCATTGCAAGTTATCCTTGGATTTGGAGAATCGTAAAACTCCTCCGACAAAGCCTTCAATTGAAGAGCCACCTACCCTAGAGTTGAAACCACTTCCACCACACCTCAAGTATCAATTTTTGGGTCCCTCTGGTACTTTACCTGTTATACGTTCATCTTGCCTAACCAAATTGCAGGAAGTTTAGACACTCAAAGTGCTTCAAACGCGAAAGAAGGACATTGGTTGGACACTTGCTGATATTTGGGGAATAAGCCCTGCCTTTTGTATGCACAAGATCATTCTTGAAGATGGAGCAAGGCCTTCCATAGAGAATCAACGGAGGCTAAATGAGGCAACGCAAGAGGTTGTCAAGAAAGATATAATCTAGTGGCTCGATGTTGGGGTCATCTACCCAATCTCTGATAGTGCTTGGACTTCTCCAGTATGTGTTCCAAAAAAGGGTGGCATGATCGTGGTACAAAATGACAAGAATGAGCTTATTCCAACAAGGACTGTGACTGGTTGGCGGGTGTGCATGGATTACCGCAAATTGAACAAGGTGACCCGCAAGGATCATTTCCCTTTGCCTTTCTTGGACAAAATGCTTGACAGACTTGCGGGGAGATCTTTCTATTGCTTCTTGGACGGGTATTCAGGCTATAACCAAATCTTGATAGGTCCAGAAGACCAAGAAAAGACAACTTTCACCTGCCCCTATGGGACATTTCCTTTTTCCAGGATGCCTTTCGGATTGTGCAATGCACCCGCTACATTCTAGCGGTGCATGATGGAAATTTTCACTGATATGGTTGAAGACTTTCTGGAGGTATTCATGGATGATTTCAACGTGGTAGGGAACTCCTTTGATGAATGTTTGCAAAATCCTGATAAATTCCTCGCTCGGTGTAAAGAAACCAACCCCGTGCTAAACTGGGGAAAATATCATTTCATGGTTGAGGAAGGGATAGTTCTTGGCCACAAAATCTCAAGGGATGGCATTGAAGTTGATAAAGCTAAGATAGAGGTTATTTCCAAGTTGCCTCCTCCAACCTCGGTGAAGGGAGTTCGTAGCTTTCTTGGGCATGCAGGGTTCTACCGGCGCTTCATTAAAGACTTTTCGAAGGTGGTGAATACTCTTTGCAAGCTATTAGAAAGAGATTCCAAGTTCAACTTTGATGAAAATTGTATGAGAGAATTTTAGTTGTTGAAGCAAAAGCTAACCACCACGCCAATTATCACCGCGCCAAATTGGAGCTCACCTTCCGAGCTCATGTGTGATTCGAGTGATGCAGCGGTGGGTGCGGGTTTGGTCCAAAGGGTGAACAAAATCTTTCACCCCATTTACTATGCAAGCAAGATCATGAACTCCACCCAAATGAAGAACACCGTCACCGAAAAAGAGTTGTTAGCTATAGTCTTTGAAATGGAGAAATTCAGGCCTTACCTTATAGGCGCCAAGGTGGTAGTTCACACCGATCATGTGGAGCTCCGGTACTTAATGATGAAAAAGGATTCCAAAGCAAGATTGATGAGATGGGTATTATTTCTTCAAGAGTTTGATCTAAAATTTGTTGATAGAAAAGGGAGTGAAAACAAAGTTGCCAACCATCTATCCCATTTGGAAGAGCAAGGGAGGCCAAGTGATGGTTTTGAGATCAATGATAGCTTTCTAGATGAGCAGCTTCTCTCCGTCTCTATACATGATATGCCATGGTTCGCAGACATCACCAACTACCTTGTCACCGGTGTTGTCCCGTTTGAGATCTCTTCTAACCAAATGAAGAAACTTAGACGGGAAAATTTTGATTATTATTGGGATGAGACGTATTTGTTCAAAATATGCAATGATTGTGTCATTAGGTGTTGCATCCCCGAAGAAGAGCAAGTGTCAATTCTTGAATCTTGCCACTCCTCACCTTATGGTGGCCATCATGGAGGGGCAAGGACCGCTTCAAAGGTTTTGAGTTGTGGTTTATTTGGCCTACTTTGTACAAGGATGCTAGTGAATTGGTTAAACGGTGTGATGAATGCCAAAGAAGGGGAGGCATATCCAAGAAAGATGAAATTCCCCTCACTACAATCCTTGAGGTAGATATTTCCGATGTGTGGGGTATTGATTTTATGGGCCCCTTTGTTAGCTCATGTGGAAACACCTACATAGTCGTGGTGGTGGACTATGTCTCGAAAAGGGTTGAGGTCGTGGCTCTACCCAACAATGAGGCCCGAAGTGTGGTTGGTTTTCTAAAGAATAATATTTTCACAAGATTTGGGAAACCCCGTGCCATCATCAGTGACGGGGGGTCTCATTTTTGCAATAGAACTTTTGATTCATTGCTAGCCAAGTACGGAGTCAATCATAAAGTGTCCACTTCGTACCATCCTCAAGCTAGTGATCCAGTTGAAGTGTCTAATCGAGAAATCAAGAATATTTTGGCCAAGACCGTGAATGCAAATAGAACCGATTGGTCTACGAAGCTTAATGATGCTCTTTGGGCGTACAGGATTGCCTTCAAAACCCCAATCGGTATGTCTCAATTCCGGTTGGTGTATGGAAAAGCATGTCATCTACCAGTGGAATTGGAGCACAAGGCACTATGTGCATTAAAGAAGTTGAACTTGGATTGGGATACACCTGCAAATCTTAGAGTTGATCACCTCAATGAGCTAGATGAGTTTAGATTCCATGCATATGCTAGCTCTTCTTTGTACAAGGAGAAAATGAAGTATTTGCACGACAAGTATGCCAAGGACCGGGAGTTCAAAGTGGGAGACTTGGTGCTTCTTTTCAATTCAAGGCTTCGTCTCTTCTCGGGCAAACTCAAGTCCAAGTAGAGTGGTCCGTTTGAAGTGGTATTGGTTACACCCTTTGGTGCTCTTGATCTCAAAAACAAGAATGGAGAGATTTTCTGTGTGAATGGGCACAGGGTCAAGCATTATCTGGGTAAATTTGAAGCTAACCTATTGCGAAGTTGATGTAGGACTTCATGGATGCAGTGTTGGATCAAATCTAGAAATTGAGCAAGCTGGAAAAATATCGCTGCAGCGGTCACAAATTCGTTGACAGCGGTGACCAAACGATATAGCGAAATATGACCGCTGACTGCGGTCCAATTGGGTCAAAACATACATGCTCTATGAATTTCCACATCGCTGCAGCGAACACTTTTCCACTGTCAGCGATTGCATTCCGCTGCAGCGGCAGTATTCCGCTGACAGCGGTAAAGGCCAAGGCCTAGCAGTACCAAAAGCACAAAAGCGCGGTCAGCTATAAAAATCCGCTGCCGCTCTAGGTAGGTCGTTTGGGGTCCCACTTCCTTAGTATAAATACTGAGGGACCCCTTTTTTTGCCCTTTTCGCTCATTTACTGACCTCCCCAACACAGTTACTGCTCTTTCTTTTTACTGTTCATCCAAAGCCCTAGTTTTTCACCTCTTTGCATCCTACATCTTCATCTACTACTGGTATGTTCTCATGATTTGTTTTTCTAGTTAACATTTGTTCTTAGTTTTAGTGTGTTTTTCTTTTTATTCTTTTTTATTTAGAGTTAGTGGAAACCTAATTGCTAAAAATGAATCATCAATGTGTACTACAATTGTGGGATAATGATTTCTGGGCACCTATGTGGGTATAGGGTTCTTCATACTTTTGTTCCATGTTTAAATTTTGAAAAAATTGTAGAACCCTAAGTTTGATTCTAGCCCTCAGTGCGCGTTGCTGGAGAACTCCGCTGCAGTGTTTCAAAATTCTGCTGACAGCGGAGTCCTCAAATTTCACCTTTGTTAACTCTAGGATTCCGCTGCAGTGGCCAAAAATCCGCTAACAGCGGCACCAATTTCGCTGCAGCGGACAAAATTTCTCGGTCCGTGCTTCTCATGATCAGCGAAGTTCAAGCTCAGTTATCTTTAGTTTCCGCTGCAGTGGCAAAATTCCGCTGTCCGCGGAGGCCAAACGCTGCAGCGGCCCAATTTTTTGCGGACAGCATTTTGAAGAATCGGAGAAGGGGTATTCTGATCCCCCTAATTCCGCTGGAGCGGTCATAATTTCGCTGTTAGCGATGACCATTACGTTGCAGCGGTCCTTTTTCCGCTGACAGCGGATCTTTTGTCTGTGCACTATTTGCTTCTCTACTTCTATACTGTCTCAGCTTTAATTGGGTACTTATGTACTATTGTTAACAACTTTTTTGACATGTTTGCAGAGAATGGTGAGATCACGGGGTGGAGCTAACAAGCAACCCGAGAGAGGCGACCCTTCAAAGGGTCGAGGCAAAGGAAAACAACCAAATCCCTTGGGTCCGACATAGATCATTGGCAAGAAGCAGACTCTTAGGAGACCTACCCCCGACCCTTCAGGTCGGAGTCTAGTGAGTATGTGCCCTCCCGGGAAGCTTCACAGGGATAGAGCGTAGCAGCTTTAGCAGCTGCATTGCAAAAGCCAAGGAGACCCGTCAATGAGCCCACTAGCTCTGAGGCTTCTGAGGATTCTTCTAGTCATTCAGCTTCTCCCGAAGGCACAAGTGCAGCAGCCCAATCAGCAGCCCCTCCTTCCATCAACCTCGACAGCTCATATGAGGCACCTGATGATGGAAGGGGTGGTGACACCCAAGTGTAGACTGCTAGAGTTCTGAGGACCAGAAACTCCTTGATATGGCAGGACCGGTTTTTTTCTGAACCATCCTACCACCAGTTTAGAGAATGGTGGCCCCAAAGATCTCTCATCCTTGAAAGGCCGTTCATCATCAAGGATCTCCTACCCCTCCACCCTAATGTGAGGAAGCAGTTTTTAGAGAGGGAGGGGTGGGACTTCTTTACAAGCAAAGTGGAATATGCTAATGAATATGTTGTGAGGGAATTATATACAAATTTGGCCCACAAAAAAAGTGACACATATCTTACTAATGTTCGCAACAAGAAAGCTTTGTACAATGGCAAGGCATTTAATGACTATGCGGGTTTCACAAATGAATATGAGACTCGTTACTTGGAGAAGGTGGATATGAAAGATTTGGCTTGTCTATGGTTGGACTCAGTCATAGATACCCCGGGGACAACACCAACATGGTTGGTTGCAGGCACCGCCATCATAAGGAACACATTGAGTTTTGAGGCCAGGGGATAGGCCACTTTTGTTTGCAAAAGGATAGACCTGATACTCCATGACAGTGACATGCCCTTTTCTAGGGAGGTGATAGTGGGTGCTATTATGGATGGTATCCCGATTAACGTCGGGAATATCATGTCCAGGGTGATAGACCGGATTGTGCAGAAGCATGAGGCCTCCTATCCCTTTCCCAACTTCCTCACTATGTATTTTTAGGACCATGAAGTTGAGGGGAGGGATTTTGACACTACTGTGAGGCCTCGGTCACCTTTCTCATGGTATAGTTTGAAGGGTTCAGACAACCCTAAGGCGAAAGGGAAAGCCACCAATTCTACAACCCCTGGTACTTCCACTCCTTCTGTTGTTGCTGAAGGTTCCATTGCTTCTGAGGGGCCCACTATTACTGCTTCTCAAGAGTCTTCATCGGGTCCTGCCATGTCCATCCCAGTCCTAGTGCCATCATCCTCCATTTACCCTCAGACGTCCTTGAGGGTGACTCAAACTCTAGTTGGTATCACACACTGGCTTCAGGTAGCTTCTTCCATGCTTTCTGACATTACTACTACTATTGCAGCCTAGTCAGCTCCGGCACCTATTGCATTGCCTCCTACTCTGGAGGACACATTGAAGAGCTTGGTGGATTACCAAACAAAAATCATGGAGACATTGGAGATATAGGAGAATGAGATCAAATATTGGGGTAAATATGTGAAGAAGATAAAGAACTCCCAAGATGAAATGAAAAAGGTACAGGTGAAGATGCAGAAAACTCAAGCTGACTTGACAAAGGAGGTGGAAAAGGTCGCAGCTGGGGGGGACATCCCCCTTGATCTATTATTGGGAGAGACAGGACCCACTGAGCAGGCCACACATGCTGAGGAGGAAGACCTTCCACATGCCCCAGTTCGTAGAAGAGCCATCCCGCGAACTGATGACATGGACATTCAGCTCGAGAAGCCCGAGGGCCAGACCTCCGTACTGCCACAGGACCCTGCTACCACTACTGGCACATTGCCTTCTCCACCACCTCTAGTTGATCCTTCACCCATGCAGTCAGAGGCACCATAGGGAGTTTCCTTTTACTCTCTCTCACCCTTTTCCCCTGATCTATATTTTTGGCTAGTTAGCATTGAGGACAATGCTTGTTCTTATTGGAGGGGGTGGCCTCTATTTGATAGTTGATGATTCAGACATTTTCATAATTTTGGGTTGTAATAATTGTTGATACTATTTTTCTTTCCTTATTTACATTCCCGTACTTTTTACTTTTGGTATGTATATATTCAGATTCCCTATCATATGTGTATATTCATCCCCTATTGTAAATATTCATTTCTCATTTTCGTATTTTCTACTTTATAACTTCTTTAGCTTTTTCCTTTTGTAGTTTAAATTATTATTTCATTTAATAGTTCTTTTTTTAATTATTTATAACTTCTTCTTTACCTTTTGTATTGTCAATAAGCCCCTAGTTTTCTTAAGGCCACAGTTCTTTCCAGGGTGGAAATTATGTGAACCGGTTGTCTCTTCCCTACGACATACGGTGTGACGACCTTCTTAAGGGATTGAGTCAGTTTTTTTCGTTTCTCTTTTTGTTTTTTTTTCTTTTGTTTCGATAGTAGTGAATAAATGTGAATCAAATAAAGCTTCACTTGGCACCAACAGATTTACCTTTAACATCATGGTTAAAGACAAATTACAAATGAGGCTAGTTCTAGTTGTGACCCTTAGAGTCTTGAGTTGACTGAAACTGTCGTCAGGTGGTGTACATGACCATATTTGAGTTTTCAATTTGATCCAAGATTGTTGTGGGCCCTCGACTTGATACTCTTTAACAATCCTAAGGTTTGTGAGGTGAGGTTTGAAATTTCATATCCCGAGTGTCGTGCTTAAAAGTCTAGAACTTGCCCCAAGTGTTTTTCTAGGCAAAATCTTAAGTGAGCTCAACTTGTGAGATGATCATAGGCCTTCCTTGACTCCTTACTGAAAGTGAGAGACTTCCATAGCCTACCTTGACAAGATCCCTAGTCAACCCCTTTTGAGCCTGAGCCAATTTGTTCAAAAACCACATTGTGAACCTTCATCCGTTCTCTAATGACCCTCTTTTGGCACCCATTATTTCCTTGAGTACTCTTGATGAATAATAGGCAAAAATCATAAGTTTGGGGGAGAGACGAGGAAGTGCATAGTGATGAAAGGCATTGTAATAAAAGAAAAAGGGCCAAAGACAAGGTTGAAAAGGAAAAAGAACTATCAAGAAAAGCAAAAAGGGTTTAAAAGAAAAGCAAAAGGGCTTGGAATGATGAAAAAGTAAGAAAAAGGAAGGAAAATGAACTCCAAGTAAAAGAAAGAGTGAAAATGAGTCTCTCTAAGTTCCCCAAGGAAAATGTGTGACTCAAAGAGTCAAGAAAAATATGTGCCGAAATGTGAAAAGTTGGAGTGCTTAAGAAAGAGATGTTCTACCAAAGTTCATCATGACCAAATTTGACCCAAAAAGCCTCCATTACATCCCAACAAAGCCCTATAGGATCTCAAGTTGAGTGAGCTTGCATTAGTGGTGATTTACACGAGGGCCAAGCCTATGGTACTTAAGGCCGGACTTGAGGCATTCTTTTGAGAGTGAAGAGAGCACCCCATGATAAACCCAATTCTAAAAGTTCATTCTTATTGGTGAGGTGAGCCTATGGAGAGTAGAGGAGAAAGAATTTGGGATCTACAGTGATTAAGGTAAAAGGGAGAAGCTCTTTGACGACTTGAGTCAACTCTTGAAGCTTTGGTGTCACATTAGATCTAGTGAGCTAGAAAATCATTGCATAATGTTGTCAATAATGAATTTGTGTTGAGGGTAATTGTTAGCCCCAATTGAAGCTTGATGAATCACATCTTAATGGCTGAAATACTTTCTCTTTTCTTGTTACGGAGGTGGGAGTTATTTTGTTTGATTGAGGACAATCAAGGACTTAAGTTTGAGGGAGTTGATAACTAGTGATTTGTGCTTACTATTTTCTCCCATTTTCTTAGGTTTTGAGACAAATTTGACTAAAATACTCCTACGTTTTGATGTAAGTTGTTTAAATTGCAGGAATTGAGTTGAATTGTGAATATTGACCTAAAAGAACTCAAAAAGGAGAAAAACTTGCATCATCCCAGTACCTAGCAGAACCGGTGCAGCGATTACTATTCCGCTGCATCGTTTGTTATTCCGCTGCAGCTGATTTTTTATCGTTGCCTCGTTGCCAACTTCAGAGAACATGTTTTTGAGGAACTGATCACCGCTGGCCGTGCTACTTTTCCACTGCATTGGTTTCTCCACCGTTGCATCGTTCAATATTACACTGGGAGCGTTTGTTAAAGTTCAAAGAGTTAACCAAATTGGGATTTCAGACATTCGCGGTCAGCGGCACTTTTCTGCTGCAGCGTTTTGGCCACCGCTGCGGTGCAAAATGGGGAACAGAGAATCATCGAGGTCCACGAGCGCTGCAGTGGCCATTATTCTGGTGCAGCAGAAGCCAATCCGCTGCAATGCTCAGAAATACGCTGGGAGCGAAATCTCCGTAGGGGCAATTTTGTCCAGTATTTTCAGCCTAGTATAAATACATCTTTTTCTCATTTTTAGGGTATTAGCTGTGAGGAGGAACATGTGAACAATAGATTTTGACTATTTTGAGTAATTTTAGCCTAGTTCTTATAATAGTTCTACAATTTCTATCTTGTAATTTACATTTATGAGTTCATATTCATCATCTATTTTAGTTTCTTCTTCAATTATGAGTAGCTAGACCCTTAAGATAGGGTTGTGACCCAACCCTAGTGTGGGTAACTAATGGGTCTTCCATTTTAGGATGATTTTGTGTATGGGTGTTCGATGTTTAGTCTAATTTATGCATAATTCTCATATTTGGTGGCTGCAGACACTATTTCATGCCTTCATGACTAGGGTTACTCTTGAGAAGATGAACCAAGTCTAGGTAATTAGGCTAACAAGGTATTGGGGTAAGCTCAAGAGATTGATGGCCCTAGTAAAAGGGTGGATGCTAGAGATTGATACACCCGACTTGAGCCATTTCATTTGATTAAAAATTGAAACACCCAATTGTGCTTGAGAAAGCCAATTCGGGCAAAGTCACTCAAACTACCGAGAGGTATTGGGTGAGCAAATTAGCATGAGGTTATGTCAATCACCCACAATTCACAACGTTATCCTCGATTGTAGACCCCATTAATCACTCGCCTAGGAGTAAGTTGCAATCCTAGTGATTTTTATTAATTGAGAAAATCCACAAAAAGATCAAAGCTATCTAGATAATAGTCTTTTTAAGTTTAAGAACCTTAGTATAATTACAAAACCTTTATGATGAGAAGTGTAATTAAGAACATGACGCACCACTAGGTCAATTAGAAACTCAACTCCCACATACATAACTCTTTGTGCAAATCGATCCTGACCCGTTCGGGTAAAAGCTGCTTCAACCCCTTCCTTGCTACTCCTTAGTGGTATAGATGGGCACCGATCATATCACATAACACCAAAATCATGAGTTATAGCTGGATTCAAGCCCAAGAACTTAGAAATATCCAAAATCTACAACCGATGTCGAAACACGCCAAAACTCGTTGGAATGACCTAAAATCTTACACAAAGGTCATAAATAACACCACGGACCTACAGCCACTTCCGGAATCCCATTCTGCATCCGATATCAAAATTTCACCTATCAGTCGGAAATGCCAAAATTTTAACTTTTGCCAATTCAAGCCTAAATCTACTATAGACCTCGAAAACACATTCTGGACGCGCTCCTAACCCCAAAATTACTCAATGGAGCTAACAGAGTCGATGGAATTCCATTCCGGATCCGTCTTCACACAGTTCCAACTACAGTCCGATCCCTAAAGCTTAAACTCATATCCTGAGACTATGGGTCTCAAAACTCTCTGGATTCCACAATTTAAACACTCCGACAAGTCCCATAAGCAGGAACAAACATGGTAAAGACAGCTATTAGGGGATATGGGAACTAACTCTCAAAATGATCGAGTCGTTACACAAACCCTAAAAATTTTATGATTTTAGTTCTTGATGTGTTCTTTAGATTTGCATCAAAAATCTATGAATCCCATGATGTTGGAGAATACGAGATGTAATAAATGAACAAAATATACCAAGGGAATTTATTTCTCACCTTGAAGATGCATTAATGGTATGATACTACTTTCTCTTCCTATGTCTTCAATGACAATGCCCGAAATAAAAGGCAATCTCCCCTGTAATTGCCTTTAAAAAGGTTTCAGAATCCGGATGTCGCATGCTTCATCGCGCGCATCCTAGTTCCTTCAAGTTGTGTGGATGCCTACTTTAGCGTTATGGGACAAGCTCACTACCTCAAATTTTGGTAGCTTCAAAATCGGGACATATAAACTTCATTCCTTGTTTTCCAATTTACTACTCTTGGACTTGTATTCCTTTGTCTCCTTGTCCCCTTACTTCTTGACATTCCTTACTTTTCCAATTCATTTTAATTAGCTCCTTTGTTACAAGATTGATTTCTTTATTTTATTTTCACTCATTTCCATGCATATTATCTAATATTCATTCCCTTGAAGCTTAATATATCCCAAGTTTTCCTAATGACCCATTTAAATTTTCATATACCCAACACTCAACCTTAAATTAAATAATTATTCCCGAGCATCCCAACAACCTGTCCCACTCCAATAATTTCATGTAGCTTGGGTTTATTTAAATTATATTATTAAGTTTGAAATTAGCCCGAATTAATTATAAAATTTCACGGGAAACCCGATCTAGTGGAATACCCGGAAGCTCATCAGGAAAAATGTCACGAAACTTGTTAACAATTGGCCCACACTGGATGTTTGCTACCTCTGCAGTTGTGTTAGTGACTCTGACTTAATGATAAAGACATCCCTTCGTGATCATCTCCTAATCTTAAGGTATGATACAATTTACCTCGAGGCTCAACAATATTTCCCTTTCACTCGCGAACTGACTCATTAGAAAATTCAAACTTGACCACTTTAGCACGACAATTAAGAATGCCGTAACACTTGCATAACCAATCCATCCTCATAATTACATCAATGTTAACCATTTCTAGTTCAATGAGGTTCGTCGTAGTCTCTCGATCTTGAACTATAATCACACAAACCCTATAGACGTGGGAGGCAATAACAAAATCTCCAACAAGAGTCGACACAGAAAATGGTTCAAGTAGTTTTCTGGCTCTATCCCAACATCCAAAGCAAAGTAAAGTAACATAGGAAAACGTAGATCCGGGATCCATAAGAGCATAAGCATCTAGAGCACAAACAATAAGTATACATGTGACGACAGCATCTGAAGCCTTTGTAGTAGGGCGAGTAAGCATGGCATAGAAACGAGGATGAGTTCTCTGAGAAGTATTAGTTTTATACGGCACCTTTCCCGCATTGCGCCCACTGTGGCCCCCATTACCCCTAGGTGGGAGCAGTGCAACCGAAGTAGTAGCCATAGTAGGTGTCAGATGAGCTTTGGAATCCTGTTGCCCGTTTGGGCAAATCTTTCGTACATGACCCGTCAAACCGAAACCATAGCACGGACCACGGGGTCCCCTGGTAATACTAGGCTGACGTTGATGAGAACCCACAACTACTCTAAGCCTACTGTGTAGTACGGTGGTCACTCTGAACGAGCCTAGACTGGCCTTCCTTTCCGAAACTATATGCCACTAGAGGACTACCGGAAGCTGTCTGCATCCCAGACCGTAGTGGGTTCGAAGGTCCTCTGGTTCTCCATTGACCGAACTAGGCACTACACAAAAAGTGCCAAAAGTCTGGGCCTTTTTTTGCTCCTTGTTGGCCCTCTCCTCCTGATGAATCCCCTTTAGATCCATTGCCTAATCCACAAAGTCAGTAAAGGTAGTGTTTCTTCTCCTACTAGCTGTATCTTTTCTGATGCTCGGAATGAAGCCACGTGCAAACTGATCAATCTTCTCATCCTCAGTGGGGATGAGTTGGGGAGCATAACAGGATAATTTCTCGAATTTGATGCTATACTCTAGGAAGATCATGGTATCCTACTTTATGGTCTCAAACAATATCGCAAGGTCAGATCTCACTCCCGGTGGTAACCACTTCTTAATAAAGATCTTCTTAAACTCCGCAAAATTTATTAAAGGTGCATCCTCAGGTCGACTTTTCTCTACCCCTTTGAACCACAGGTCAACAATGTCTTTCATCTATGGGATGATAACTGAACCACCTAGTAGTCTTTAACTCCCAAAAATATAGTAGCCTTCTCAACTTCCTCTAAGAAGTCCTGAGGGTTTGCAGTAGGATCTGCGCCGGTGAAAACTGGCAGTTCAAGTCTCCCAAATTTCATGGCCAGTTGCGCCATGTCCTCAACCGTTGGTGTTCTCATCCCTCTTTGATGGAGTTCCTGAATACTAACTTGAAGGTTTCTGTTGGGTTTCACATTGCCATGAGGTCAGCAAAAGTATCCATAGCCTTTGTAATATCAGTAAGGGTCTTCTCCAAGTGATTTGGTTCTGGAGGTGGGGCAGGTGCCTCGTCAACTTCTACGTCGAGCTCCTGGACCATCCTTGGAGCCATTGGAACTGGCACAATCCGTGCTCTTACGGCCTTCGGAGGTCGGCCCCTAGGTCTAGCGGTACCCTTCCTGAAGTAGTATTGGGTATAGCAGCAGCTTCCCGGTTCATATTAGTACCACGTGTGTTCACCATATTATGCCAATTGATATAGCGCACGAGTTAGGAAATATTTTTTCCTCTATTGCACGATTCTAGAACAAGAATAAAGAGTGAAGAATTCTTATAATGTCCATGTAGCCTTCTCGATATAAGTGTGGTGAAAAACACACCAATAAAGAGAAATCTGCCAGACACGATTCCATATACTTCGTAGGACTCAAATTAGAAACTAGGGCTCTGATACCAAGCTTGTCACACCCTAAAACCACGTGACTGATACTCGGTACTATACCCGAACCGAATGAACCATCCCATAGATTAATACCCACCTATGTTCCTAACAGGAGGACACAAAAGCCTCTTCATAAACAGTCAATATTAAGAAATAAAACAAAACATGAATAATATCTTTAAGTAAATATTTTCCTTTTAATGAAAACTTCATAAAGATGAAAGAAATTTTAATTCACGCATGTCGTATGAGTAACCACAGGATTACAACTCAAAATGAATACTACTATTGTCTATAAAATCTCTATGACACGAAATGAAATAGTCAACCAAGGAATAACCCGGCGGCTCAAAAAAATAATAATATAATAAAGTCCTCCACGGGTACAAGTGTGGAGTCTCACCAAAAGCGTCAACAGAAAATGAAGAGCTACCCTAATCACGCGGTCCAAGATGCTCAGGTCCAGTCCGTGAAAACATAAATAGAAATGTGGCAGAAAGGCCTAAGCTCCACCTGCCTAGTACAAATCATGAACCGTTCCACAAAATAAAATAGGACAAGACTTAAGAAGATGTCAGATATGCAATAACAATTGATATAAGAAAGAAGCATTTATATCAAATAAAATTTTAGAAGACAAAACAAAATAATATGGTGAAAAATAATTCAAAGTCTTCCTTTTAGCATTAATCTTTACACAAACTTATAATACTTTTCATTTACCGGAAGCACTATACCATCACTGATACGAAAGAAAGTCAACTATGTTATGTACCTAGCAGCAAGTATCATATACCATACTTGCTCTGGTCATCTCATTGTTGTGCCGCACGAATCGACTCAGCCATGCTAATAAAGTAGCACAATAGTACCCCCTTTATGGAAAGTACTCTGCCTTAGTTCCCAACCGTATGGTAGGTTCTATGCTTACACCGGCACGTGTAGTTTCATGACCTAATGAGGAAATGTACCCAAGGTCAATCTCGGTGAACTTAAGTAACTCCCAAAACCTTTACATTTATCAATGATAATATTCATAGCCAAATAAACTATTAGAGAATAGTTAAATCCAAGATATTTCACAACTCATGTATTTTCATTTCAAAAAAAAAAGTACTACATGTGCTATTCCTCATTTATTTATTTTTAAATTAAAATAAAATATTTCAAGAAAATAATATTCATAGCACTAAATCTTTTATGATGCGAGAAATGGTACAATCCCAACTCGCTTGTCCCCGCAAGCTAAGACTCACATTTAGAGTTTTTATTTAATTGTGCTTCGATATTAATTTAGAGAAAAGCTCCGATGGTAGTAAGTATCAATGTACCTCATCCTTCTTCCAACCTTATCCGAAATGATCCAAAAATTCCAATTGTCATAATATACATATAAAAACTCTTATAATTCAATAAACACGTCACAACAATTCCAACTAAGCCAACTAAGTATCTAATAATTAAGTTCAATTTCATAAGTTTAGCAAAAATTCTCATTTCCTCTTTTGAAGGTCAATCCTTGAATTTTAACGCCATTTCTTTCATTAAACTTTTCATGGGATCTAGTTGTTCCACTAGAAACTCAAAATAACATTGTTCAAGCAAGACCCAACACTATTCATCATCTCTACCAACCAACTCTTCTAGGGTTTCTGTGATGACCCAAGAGGTTATTGTACGAAATTAGACCTAATTCTAGGCTTATTAAGCCATAAAAAGACTAATTTTAAATACCTCAATTTGTGTGCGGAGTCCGGGCATGAAACTAGAAAGCTTTTATGTGAAAAAATGAAAAATAGTAGTTTCTAGAATAAAATTTTGAGCAAACGGACTCGGATCTATGTTCCGATGATTCCGGGAGCTCCGCAGTAAAATATGGGACTTGGGCGTATGCCCAGAAATAAATTTCGAGGTCCCAAGCCTTAGAAATCAATTTTTGAAGGAAATTATTTTTTTGAACTATTAATGAAATAAAGAAAAGAATTAATATTTGAAACCATTGGTATCGGGCCCGTATTTTTGTTCTGGAGCCCGGTACATATTTTTTATATAAATTAAATACTATCTGTGAAATTTGGTGAAAATCGGAGTTTATTTGACGTGATTTGGACGTCCGGTTGAGAAATAGTGAATTTTAAGAGTTCTTGAGAAAAATGATGAGTTTTGAGGTTTAATTCATAGTTTTACATGTTATTTTCATGATTTGATCGCACGAGCAAGTCCGTGGGACGTTTATAGACTTGCGTGCATATTTGGTTTAGAGCCACGAGGGCTAGGGTAAGTTTAGGATAGCCCACGGGATGTTTTAAACATGTAAAATGCTGCTGTAAATTTCTGTTCTGGTGCATAGTGATTTTTTTGTGCTATGCGATCGCATAGAGTAAATTCTGGTGGTCACCATTTGTACTATGCGAATGCATAGCTTTTCACGCGATCGCACTGAGTTAATTGGGCCTGGGGGAGGGGAACCCAAATACCTTATGCGAACGCGGCCCACCTTAAGCGATCGCGAAGGCCACTGCCCATTACCCTATGCAAACGCGGGCAGACCTACACGAACGCGTTGAATGCCTAACCAGGTATGTAAAAATTAATTTTTACACAGACATAACCCTTTTTCTTCATAATTTTTGAACTACACAGCCCTCAGGACGATTTTCTTCACCAAAGTTCATCCTCATGTTGTTGGTAATCAATTCTAAACTTTACTCTTTCAATTACCCAATGTTTTTCATCACATTTAAATCAAAAATCAAGAGTTTTAATGGTAAAAATTGAAGGTTTGGGTAGAATTAGGGAATTTTGTAAAAATCGAATCTTTACTTCGAATAGAGGTCGGATTTCGAAACCAATGGTATATTCGGGCTCGGGGGTGAATGGGTAAACGTAATTTGGTCCGAACCCCGAGTTTGGACCTAGTGGGCCCGGGGTCAGGTTTTAACTTTTTTTTTAAAAAAACTTTGAAAAAATTATGATTTTCTATAAAGTTAAGTCCTTTAGCATTAATTAATGATATTAAGTTAATTATGATTATATTCTAGTGTATTGGAAGTGAATTCAAAAGGAAAAGCTATAATTGAGTAGTGAGTGGCCTCCGAAATTTTAGGTAAGTGCTTGGTTTAAGATTGACTTGAGGGAATAGGAATCCCAACTTAATTGTTATGTGAAATTGCATGTGTGTGGTGTATAGGTGAGGTGACGAGTAACTATGCACCACCAAATTGTCTGCCTACATGATCCTTTCCCTGTTTCTAATTTAATTGATCCATGTCTTAAGTGTTTCATGTTCATTGTGGTTTCTATGATTACCTGGCTTGTTAATTTGTTGTTAAATCTCGTTACAATCTTTTTGGAAAACTATTAGTTGTTACCTTGGTTTCATTGTGGTACGTAAAGATTGAGTGGCTTGACATTGTTTTACTATATATATATATACATATATATATATATATATATATATATATATATATATATATATATATATATATATATATATATATATACTCCTGTTTGGTTCCATTTTGAGATAATATTGATGATGTTTATGAGAAGTACGGTTTTTTGTTTACAACGGTGCAGATAAAATATAGTGATAAGGGTTAACAAGTGAGATAAAAGATAGTGATAAGGGTGGACAGGCGGGATCGGGTTGCACGCCGCAACAAGAAAGTGATAAGGGAGGACATTTATGTTTTACTGGTTTTAAACGCAAAGATTTTGAAAATTTATTGCTTTACTCTATTGTTTCTTATATTATGCACGTATGGTTATTTTAAAGTGAAGTTTGGAAATTTTAAAATTCGTGTGATATCGTTGTTACAGCTGAGGCCTGGAATAGGCGACTGAGCTATTTTATTTATTGTTGCAATTTATCGTTCCTGGTTGTGTAGAATTTTTTTATTACTTTATTACATATATTGTTACAGGTTAAGTTAAAATTACCCCGCCTTAGCCTCGTCACTACTTCGTCGAGGTTAGGCTCGGCACTTGCTGAGTACATGGGGTCGGTTGTACTGATACTACACTCTGCTCTCTTTTGTGCAGATTCAGGTAGCAGCCAGCGTTAGAGATTTTTTGTAGCGGACATCCACCATTCGGAGACACGAGGTACATCTGCCGGCATTTGCAGATCCTTACAGTCTTCTCTTAGTTCTTAGAGACTGTTTTATATTTTCTCAAAACAGCTACATTATTCTTTCAGCCCATTATTTGTGATAAATCTTAGAAGTTCGTGAATTGTGACACCAGACCCTAGGGTAGTCTTAGAGTTATATATTTAATTAGTTCGTGGCTTGGTTTATTTATTTGTTTATTATTTTATATTTGGAGTTATTCGTTGGAAATCATTAGATTAAGTTTACTTTTAAATTTATTTTATTGTGTTTAAGTAAATAATCAAAGGAAAACAGCTAACCGAATTCTAACATTGGCTTGCCTAGCAAGTGTGGTATTAGGCTCCATCACGATCCCTAAGGTTGGGAAGTTGGGCCGTGACAAGTTGGTATCAGAGCACTAGGTTTCTTAGGTCTCACAATTCACGAACAAGCTTAATAGAGTCTGAAGGATCAGTACGGAGACGTCTGTACTTATCTCTTAGAGGCTATTGAGTTAGGTAACAACTCCATTTTTATTTCTATTCTATCGTGTGATTCTCGTTCTCAAATACTGATTGGATTCTTCTATTCTCTCGCAGATGGAGAGAACACGTGCTTCCTCTTCCGCTGACCAACATTCCAGTCCTCCAACAGCAGCAGCTCCTACTAGGGGTAGAGGCCGAGGCAGGGGTAGGACTCAGCCCATTGCTCAGGCAGCAACCCCAGCTGTGGAACCTCAAATCGAGATTAATGAGGGGGTTCCAGCTCAGACCATTCCAGTGGGACCAGCTCAGGTCCTAGAGGGGTTTATTGCTACCCCGGTACTTCAGGACGCTTTGGTCCATTTAGTGGGCATTATGGTGAGTGTGTCCCATACTGGCACATTCCCCGTAGCATCAACTGTATCTCAGGCTGGAGGAGGGGTCCAGACTCCTTCTACCCACACTCCGTTTCAGATCACTCCTCATGTTCAAACCCCAGTAGCTTTGTGGAGACTGGATAGGTTTATCACGCTTTTCCCTGTTCACTTCAGTGGTGCTACTTCAGAGGACCCTCAGGAATATCTGGACAGTTGTCATGAGATGTTGGGTAATATGGGTATTTTGGAGACCAATGGGGTCAATTTTGCTGCTTTTCAGATGACTGGTTCTGCCAAGAAATGGTGGAGTGATTATCTGTTGACTAGACCAGTTGGGTCGCCTGCCTTGACTTGGGATCAGTTTCCTCATCTCTTTATGGAGAAGTTTTTGCCTGTTACTACTCGAGAGGAGAAGCGTCGTCAGTTTGAGTGGCTTCAGCAGGGGCAGCATGATCGTGACCTAGTATGAGACTCGTTTCATGGATTTGACTAGACATGTTATTCTCTTGTTGCCCATAGAGAGAGAGATAGAGGGTCAGGCGGTTTATTGAGGGCCTTGCTCAGCCCATCAGGTTGCAGATGGCCAAGGAGGCAGGGACCGAGATTTCTTTTCAGGATGCAGCTAATGTGGCTAGGAGGGTTGAGTGAGTTCTTGGGATAGGAGGTCAGGGGTTTGACAAGAGACCTCGTCATTCTGGTGGTTTCAGTGGTGCCTCATCTGGAGGCGGGACTTCATTTAGCAGAGGCCATTCTTACAGGCCATTTCATTCAGCACTACAGGATTCACATGGTACTTCGGGTTGTCGTGGTTCTTATCTGCCTCCTTCTGCTCAACCAGTCTACAGTGTTCCTTCAGCTCCTATAAAAGCACCTCCTCTGCAGAGTTTTTATCGTGGTCCACCGGTTCGTCCGGGTCAATTTACGTATCAGGAGGGATGTTTTGAGTGTGGTGAATATGTTCATGTTCGAAGCACTTGTCTGAAATATGCAGGTAATCATATTCAGCATCAGGGTTTTCGTGCTATAGTTCCGGCACCCGCTCCAGTACCGCCTGCCCATCCAGCAACGGGTAGGGATCAGGTAGTTAGAGGTAGAGGCCAGAATGTTAGAGGTGGAGGTCAGGTAGCTAGGGGTGGAGGCCGTCCCGCTAAAGTTGGAGGTCCTTCCAGAGATGTGGTTCAGGGTGGCGGGCCCCATCCCCGACTATATGAATTTCCATCCAAACCTGAGGCGAAGTCTTCCGACGTTGTTATTATAGGTATCATTTCAGTTTGTGATAGACCTACTTCAGTTTTGTTTGATCTGGGGTCTACTTATTCTTATGTTTCATCCTATTTTGACTCGTATTTGATGGTGCCCCGTGATTCCTTGAGTGTTCCTATTTATGTGTCTACACCGGTGGGGGATGCTATTGTGGTAGACCGTGTGTATCGTTCGTGCGTAGTAGTTATAGAGGGTATTTAAACTAGTGTGGATCTTCTGCTTCTAGACATGGTCGATTTTGGTGTTATATTGGGCATGGATTGGTTGTCGCGTTATTATGCCATCTTGGATTGTCACGCCAAGATAGTTACTTTAGCTTTGCCGGAATTGCCTCGATTAAAATGGAAAGGGACTCCTGGTCATTCTCCCAGCCTAGTGATTTCATATGCCAAGTCTCGTCACATGGTGGAGAAGGGGTGTTTGGCTTATTTCGCTCATATTCATGACTCTGATATCGAGGTTTCATCTATAGAGTTAGTTCCTATTGTTTGTGAGTTTCCCGAGGTATTTCCTGCAGACCTGTCGGGTATGCCACCCGACAGGGATATTGATTTTTGTATTGACGTGGCTTCGGGCTCTCAGCCCATTTCCATCCCTCCATATCGGATGGCCCCACCATAATTGAAAGAGTTGAAAGAACAGTTGCAAGACTTGCTAGATAAGGGTTTCATCAGACCTAGTGTCTCACCTTGGGGTGCACTGATTTTGTTTGTAAAGTAGAAAGATGGGTCGATGAGGATGTGTATAGATTACCGGTAGCTGAATAAAGTTACTATCAAGAATAAGTATCCCTTGTCGAAAATTGAAGGCTTATTTGATCAGCTTCAGGGTACTAGAGTATTTTCGAAAATTGACTTGAGATCGGGATATCATCAACTGAAGATTAGGGCATCCGATGTTCCTAAGACAGCATTTCAGATGAGGTAGGGGTATTATGAATTTTTGGTCATGTCTTTTTGGCTGATTAATGCTCCAGCAGCCTTTATGGATTTGATGAATCAGGTTTTCAAGCCCCATCTAGACTCTTTTGTGATCGTGTTCATTGATGATATTCTAATATACTCCTTCAATCAGGAAGAGCATGATCAGCACCTACGTATAGACCTCCGGACCTTGAGATATAATTAGTTGTATGCCAAGTTTTCAAATGTGAGTTCTGGTTAGATTCAGTAGCCTTCTTGGGTCATATCATATCAGCTGAGGGTATTTAGGTTAATCCTAAGAATATAGAGGCAGTCAAAAACTGGCCTAGACCCACTACACCCATGGAGATCAGGAGCTTCTTGGGTTTAGCGGGTTACTACCGTCGATTTGTGGAGGGGTTCTTATCTATAGCAACCCCAATGACTAAATTGACTCATAAAGGTGCCCCATTTAAATGGTCAGATGAGTGCGAGGCGAGCTTTCAGAAGCTCAAGATAGCCTTGACTTCAGCGCCGGTGTTGGTGTTACCATCAGGTTCAGGTTCTTTCACGGTGTATTGTGATGCTTCCCGAGTTGGACTTGGAGCAGTATTGATGCAGAATGACAGGGTTATTGCATATGCGTCTCGGCAGCTGAAAGTCCATGAGAAGAATTATCATATTCATGACTTAGAGTTGGCAGCCATTGTTCATGCATTGAAAATTTTGAGGCACTATCTTTATGGCGTGTCGTGTGAGGTTTTCACTGACCATCGCAGTCTCCGGTACTTATTCAAGCAAAAGGATCTTAATTTGAGGCAGTGGAGAGGGTTAGAGTTACTGAATGATTATGACATCACTATATTGTTTCACCCATGGAAGGCCAACGTGGTGGCCGATGCATTGAGTAGAAAGGCGGTGAGCATGGGCAGCCTTGCGTATATTCTAGTCGGCGAGGGACCGTTAGCTTCAGACAATTAGACGTTGGCTAATCAGTTCGTGAGGTTGGATATTTTGCCCAGCAGTGTTCTAGCTTGTACGGTCGCTCGGTCTTCTCTAATTGAGCATATACGAGAGAGGCAAGATGATGACCCGCATTTGATGGTTCTAAGGGACACAATTCGGCGCGGTGGTGCCAAGCAGATTACAGTTGGAGATGACAGTGTTTTGAGGATGCAAGGTCGTATATGTGTGCCTAGTGTTGATGGCCTTCGTGAGTTGATCCTTGAGGAGGCTCACAGTTCTAAGTATTCCATACACCCAGGTGTATCCAAAATGTACCAGGACTTGAGGCAGCATTATTGGTGGAGAAGGATGAAAAAGGACATTGTTGCGTATGTGGTTCGTTGCTTAAATTGTCAGCAGGTAAAATATGAGCATCAAAGACCCGGTGGTTTGCTTCAGCAGATAGAGATTCCTGAATGGAAGTGGGAGTGTATCACTATGGACTTCGTTGTTGGGATCCCACGGACTCAGAGGAAATTTGACGCAGTTTGGGTTATTGTGGATAGGCTGACTAAATCAGCACATTTCATTCTTGTGGCGATTACTTATACTTCAGAGCAGTTGGCTGAGTTATATATTCGGGAGATTTCTCGCCTTCATGGTGTGCCCATTTCTATCATTTCTCATCGGGGTACGCATTTTGCTTCGCACTTTTGGAGGGCAGTTTAGCGTGAGTTGGGTACTCGAGTGAAGTTGAACGCAACATTTCATCCTCAAACTGACGGGTAGTACGAGTGTACGATTCAGATTTTGGAGGATATGCTCCGCGCTTGTGTTATTGACTTTGGAGGTTCTTGGGATCAATTCTTGCCGTTAGCGGAGTTTGCTTATAATAATAGTTATCAGTTGAGCATTCAGATGGCTCCTTACGAGGCATTATATGGTAGACGGTGCAGATAGCCAGTTGGATGGTTTGAGCCAAGAGAGGCTCGGTTACTGGGTACAGACTTTGTTCAGGAGGCCTTAGACAAGGTCAAGATTATTCAGGAGAGACTTCGTACAACTCAGTCTAGGCAAAAGAGTTATGCCGATCGTAAGGTTCGTGATGTTGCATTCATGGTTGGAGAGAGAGTATTGCTTCGGGTATCGCCCATGAAGGGTGTTATAAGGTTTGGGAAGAAGGGAAAGTTGAGCCCTACGTATATCGGGTCGTTTGAGATTCTTGATAGAGTGGGGGAGGTAGCTTATAGGCTTGTGTTGCCTCCAGGGTTATCCTCAGTTCATCCGGGATTCCACGTGTCTATGATCCAGAAATATCATGGTAACCCATCCCACGTGTTAGATTTCAGCTCTGTCCAATTGGTCAAAGACTTGACTTATGAGGAGGAGCCGGTAGCCATTTTAGACCGGAAGGTTCGTCATTTGAGGTCTAAGAGTTATCCTTCAGTCCGAGTGCAGTGGAAAGCCCAGCCCGTTAAGGCATCTACTTGGGAGTCCGAGTCGGACATATAGAGTAGATATCCACACTTGTTTGCCAATTCAAGTAATTTTCTATGTTCGTTCGAAGACGAACGTTTGTTTTAGAGGTGGAGATTGTGATGACCCATGGGGTCATTTTACGAAATTAGACCTAATTCTAGGCTTATTAAGTCGTAAAAAGACTAATTTTAAATACCTCGATTTGCGTGCGCTGTCAGGGCGTGAAAACCAGAAAGCTTTTATGTGAAAATATGAGAAATAGTAGTTTCTAGAGTTAAAACTTGATTATGGTTGACTTTGGTCAACATTTTTAGAAAACGGACCCGGATCTATGTTTCGACTAGCCCGGGAGGTCCGCAGTAAAATATGGGACTTGGGCGTAGGCCCGGAAGTAAATTCCGAGGTCCCAAGCCTTAGAAATCAATTTTTGAAAGAAATTGTTTTGCTGAACTATTAATGAAATAAAGAAAAGAATTAATATTTTAAACCATTGATATCGTGCCCGTATTTTGGTTCCAGAACTCGGTACAGAATTGTTACAGTATTTGAATACTATCTGTGAAATTTGGTAAAAATCAGAATTTATTTGACGTGATTTGGACGTCGGGTTGAGAAATAGTGAATTTTTAGTGTTCATGAGAAAAGGTTTAATTCATAGTTTTATATGTTATTTTCATGATTTGATCGCACGAGCAAGTCTGTATGATGTTTCTAGACTTGCGTGCATATTTGGTTTAAAGCCCCGAGGGCTTAGGTGAGTTTCGGATAGGCCACGGAATGTTTTAAACATGTAAAATGCTGCTGTAAATTTCTGTTTTGGTGCACAGTGTTTTTTTTGTGCTATGAGATCACATAGTAACTACCGCGATCGCATAAAGTAAATTTTGGGGGGTCACCCTTTGTCTTATGTTAACGCATAGCTTTTCACACGATCGCACTGCCCATTACCTTATGCGAACGCGGGCAGGCCCACGCGAATGCGTAGAAGGCCTGCCCAGGTATATAAAAATCAAAATTTACACGGACAGAACCCTTTTTCTTCATAATTTTCGAACTACACAGCCCTAAGGACGATTTTCTTCACCAAAGTTCATCCCCATGTTGTTGGTAATCAATTCTAAACTTTACTCTTTCAATTATCCAATGTTTTTCATCACATTTAAATCAAAAATCAAGAGTTTTCATGGTAAAAATTGAAGGTTTGGGTAGAATTAGGGAATTTTGTAAAACTCGAATCTTTACCTCGAATTGAGGTCGGATTTCGAAACCAATGGTATTTTTCGGCCTCGGGGGTGAATGGGTAAACATATTTTGGTCCGAATCCCGAGTTTGGACCAAGTGGGCCCGGGGTCAGGTTTTAATTTTTTTTTTAAAACTTAGAAAAATTTATGATTTTCTATAAAGTTAAGTCCTTTAGCATTAATTAATGATATTAAGTTAATTATGATTATATTCGAGTGTATTGGAAGTGAATTCAAAAGGAAAAGTTATAATTGAGTAGTGAGTGGCCTACGAATTTGAGGTAAGTGCTTGATTTAACCTTGACTTGAGGGAATAGGAATCCCAACTTAATTGTTATGTGAAATTGCATGTGTGTGGTGTATAGGTGAGGTGACGAGTATCTATGCACCACCAAATTGTCTGCCTACATGATCCTTTCCCCGTTTCCAATTTAATTGATCCATGTCTTAAGTGTTTCATGTTCATTGTGGTTTTTATGATTACCTGGCTTGTTAATTTGTTGTTAAGTCTCGTTACAATATTTTTGGAAAAGTATTAGTTGTTACCTTGGTTTCATTGTGGTACGTAAAGGTTGAGTGGCTTGACATTGTTTTACTATATATATATATATATATATATATATATATATATGGTTCCATTTTGAGATAATATTGATGAAGCTTATGAGAAGTACGATTTTCTGTTTACAACGGTGGAGATAAAAAGATAGTGATAAGGGTGGACATGTGAGATAAAAGATAGTGATAAGGGTAGACAGGTGGGATCAGGTTGCATGCCGCAACAAGAAAGTGATAAGGGAGGACATTTATGTTTTACTGATTTTAAACACAAAGATTTGGAAAATTTATTATTTTACTCTATTGTTTTTCATATTATGCACGTATGGTTATTTTAAAGTGAAGTTTGGAAATTTGGAAATTCGTGTGAGATCGTGGTTACAACTGAGGCCTGGAATAGGCGACTGAGTTATTTTATTTATTGTTGCAATTTATCGTTCCTAGTTGTGTAGAATTGTTTTGTTGATTTATTATATATTGTTACAGGTTAAGTTAAAATTGCCTCGTCTTAGCCTCGTCACTACTTCGTCGAGGTTAGGCTCGGCACTTACTCAGTACATGGGGTCGGTTGTACTGATACTACACTGTGCACTCTTTTGTGCAAATCCAGGTACCGGCCAGCGTTAGAGATTTTTAGTAGCGGACATCCACCATTCGGAGACATGAGGTACATCTTCCGGTGTTCGCAGATCCCTAGAGTCTTCTCATAGTTCTTAGAGATTGTTTTATATTTTCTCAAAACAGCTACATTATTCTTTCAGCCCATTATTTTTAGTAAATCTTAAAAGTTCATGAATTGTGACACCAGACCTTGGGGTAGTCTTAGAGTTATATATTTAATTAGTTCGTGGCTCGGTTTATTTATTTGTTTATTATTTTATATTTGGAGTTATTCGTTGGAAATCATTAGATTAACTTTACTTTAAATTTATTTTATTGTGTTTAAGTAAATAATTAAAGGAAAATATCTAACCGAATTCTAACATTGGCTTGCCTAGCAAGTGTGATGTTAGGCGCCATCACGATCCCTAAGGTTGGGAAGTTGGGTCGTGAAAGTTTCATGAATAAATGTTGAAATACAATTATATCTTCATAAATATACTCTACTACGTCCACAGAGTATAATACATTAGTTTGGAGAGAACAAACTACCTCTTTATCAAACCCTAGAATTTTTATAATTTGAGTTCTTGAAGTGTTCTTGAGATTTGGTTCAATAATATATGAATACCATAATGTTGGAGGATTAAGAGATGTAATAAATAAACTAAATCTACCAAGGAAATACATTTAATTATCACCTTAAAGATGAATTAATGATATGGGACTCCTTTCTCTTCCTAATTCTTCAAAGACAATGCCCAAAATATAAGGCAATCTCCCCATGTAATTGCCTTTAAAAGGCTTCAGAATTCGGATGTCGCATGGGACGAGTCGCATGCTTCGTCGCGTGTGTTCCAGTTCCTTCAAGTTGTGTGGACGCCAACTTTGGCACCATGGGACAAGTTCCCTGCCTCAAATTTTGGTAGCTTGAAAATCGAGACATATAAACTTCATTATTTGTTTGCCATTTTACTACTCTTGGACTTTTTATTCCTTTGTCTCCTTGTCCCCTTACTTCATGACATCCCTTAATTTTCCAATTCATTTTTAATTAGACTCGTTTGTTGCAGGCTTGATTTTTTTATTTCACTTTCATTCATTTTCATGGATGTTATCTAATATTCATTCTTTGAAGCCTAATATATCCCAGGTGTTCCTAATGGCCCATTTAAATTTCCATAAACCCAACACTCAACCATAAATTAAATAATTATTCCCGAGAATCCCAACAACCTCTCCCACTCCAATAATCTCATGTAGCTCGAGTTTAATTAAATTATATCCTTACGTCCAAAATTAGCCTGAATTAATTATAAAATATTACGGGGCTTTACAGGTTCCCTAGAGTTGTTTTGTGAATTCCCTGGAGTCTAGCGTGGAGTTGATTGTTATGCTTGCGGCCTGCTTCGATCTCCGGTTCTTTCATCAATAGCATCTCAAATTTGGTTTCTAACTAGTATTATCATTTGATTTCCTGTGATGATATCCCTTTACTGATGACAAGCAAAGGTCAATGAAGAATTATATTTTAGAATAATAATAAAAAAATTTGGGCCCTACGATGAGCGTCAAACTATTTAACTAAAAACTCATTATTAGATCAACTAACTAAATTAATAAAATTAAGCCGCAAACAATCAAATTAAATTAATTTGACTTCATTCTTCAATGATCTAGAGACAATTGAAAGAACTGTTGGGTATGGTTAATGGAGAATCTGGAATATCTCGGGATTTGCTGTTTTAGAGAAGGTATGTATTTGGACACATGTGACCATCTAGTTCTGGGTGACTTTGACCGGAGAAAACAAGATGTCCCTTGACCAGGTTCTTGTTTTCAGTGTTCAAGCTATATGACTCTAGAGCACTTGGTCCTGACTATGAAATTTGACTAAGAAATACTTGCCACGTGTTGACTCTGTGATGCCACATGTCGTGTACACGTTTTACAAGTATGCGCCACCAAAGAGACAATAAAGTTACCAATTGAAAAATCTAAGATCAAAATTTTTGGTCGGATAGTAATAGTGAAAGAATTCACCTACAACTAGGGAAATTGGAAAAGAAAATCCAAAAGAGAAACAATTTATTAATTTTATTTTCTCGTACAAGGAGAGATTCCATGGTGTATGCTATTCGCTGATGGCATATTCCTGATTGACGAGGTGCGAGACAGAGTTAACACTAGGTTGGATGTTTGGATACAAATGCTGGAGTCTAAACGTTTCAAATTGAGTAGATAAAAAAATGAGTGCTGGGAGTGCAATTTCAGTGATGGGATGCATGAAGAAGGAGTGAAAGTGAAAATTGGTACTTGAGTCATATCCAAAAGAGATAGTTTCAAGTCTCTTGGGTATATTATTCAAGGCAACGGGGAGATTGACGAGGATGTTACTCATCGTATTGGAGCGGGGTGGATGAGATAGAGGCTCGCCTCGACAGTTTTGTACGATAAGCTCGTGTAACCTAGACTTAAGGGCAAATTCTACAGAGTGGTGGTTAGACTGACTATGTTATATGGGGCTGAGTGTTGGCCCGTCAAGAAGTTTCATATCCAGAAGATGATAGTACTTGGAATGAGGATGTTGAGATGGATGTGTGGACATACCAGGAAGTACAATATTAGGAATGAAGTTATTAGGGTCAAGGTAGGAGTTACATATGTGGAGGACAAATTGCGGAAATCGAGGTTGAGATGGTTAGGGCATGGGAAGAGGAGCGACGCAGATGCTCCGATCAGGAGGTGTGAGAGGTTGTCCATGGCAGGTCTGAGGAAGGGAAGGGGTAGGCTTAAGAAGTATTAAGGGAGGTAATTAGCTAGGACATGTCATTGCTCTCGCTTACCGAGAATATGACCCACGATAGAAAGGTGTAGAGGTTGAGTATTAGGGTTGTAATTTGACAGAGATTATTGTGTTCCTCCTGTAAAGACCCGTAAAATTTCTTGCTTAAAATAATGCCCGAATAAGTCCCCGAGTTCTTATCTCTGTGGAAATTCTTAAAACGGACCTTGATTTTTGTAAAAGTACCCCGGGATTTGAAAGAACTTAAGTTTTCCAGAAATTTGGGTGTTATACGACGCACTATGCGATCGCATAACGTGTATGCGGACCGCATAGTGGTTGCATACACTGGCAGATCACTGCCCAGCTGAAGGGGTGTTATGCGACGCACAATGCCATCGCATAAGATGTATGCGGACCGCATAGTGGTCGCATACATGGGCAAAATGTTTTAAAATTTTGGCTCACCTGGGGGCCATTCTGCGGTCCAATATGCGGACCGCATGTCAGGAATGTGATCGCATTCCTGACCGCATATTCGACACGGTCTTTTAATTTTCTAAATTTTTATACCCGACCCCAGTTTCATTTAACCCCTGCTCCCTTTCATTTTAACTGGTTTCTGAAAAAAATAGAGAGAAGTGAGAGTGGGTTCTAGAGAGAGAAGTCTTCATCTTCCCCAAAGTGGTCCTCCATCTCTACCTAGGCTTGGAAGTTTATCAAGTAGTAGTCATCTTCTTCATCATAAGAGGTAAGCCTTCACCCTAGTTTCTCAAATTCCAGGGATTTAACTAAGAATAAAACACACATAGGTTGGTTCTTGGGGATGAAAAGTTGGGACCTTGCATGCATGTGAATAATCTTCCATAACCTAGCAAAGGGAAGCAAGTAGAGTAATCTTTCACTAAAAAGGGTTTAGTCAATCTAAGGGATCACATAGTGTTTGATAAAATGCTCAAATGAACTCGAGACTCCTAATTCTAAGGTAAATATGTTGCATTGTGAACTAGATTGACGATGCTAGGCGGTTCGGTGAATTTAAATAGAAATTAAAAAAGGGAAACTCGACTCCAGGTATGTATGGCTAACTTTAGTCTTTTTAAAATCACTTGTGGTGTTCGAGCATACGGTACGCGTATTGTTATGAATATGTGCAACTGGTTGTCCGAATTTTGTTGAAGCGTGAAGTGTATTACTTGTCTGCCTTTAGTTGATCACCACACTACCATGCTTTGTAAAATGGTGCTAGGAGGATAATGAATCCAAGAGTATGAATGTATATGCTAAAGGCTATGTAAAGAAGTTGTATTCTTATTGCTGAAAATTTCTGTGATTGAACTGTGATTTGTCATCGTTGATATGAGATGTGATTGCTTGGTAGGATCGGGTTGCACGCCGCAATAGGTGAGATAAGGGTGATATGTGAGAAGTGATAAGGGTGTGATTGTGATTGTCAGGTGGCATCGGGTTGCACGCCGCAACCGTTGCTTGGTGGGATCGGGTTGCACGCCGCAACAGTTGTCAGGTGGGATCGGGTTGCATGCCTCAACAGAAACACAACAAATGATTGTGATTGTCAGGTAGGATCGGGTTGCGCGCCGCAACAGAA
>ML269958.1:34798-48865 GCA_005239495.1 Nicotiana undulata | reverse complement strand
GTAAAAATAAAAGAGAGATTTTAGGTGATTATTAAGAAAGAAAAAAAAAAGAAACAAAATCTTAAATGTAGAGGCGGATTTTGGAAATGGGCTAAAATTAAGGGATCTTAAATTTTTTATTTTTAAGGGTTTGTATATAACTTGTAAATATAGATATACAAAGAAATAAATAAGGAACCTAAATAAATGTAATAGACTTCTATTATAGTATATATAGGTAAAAATTCCTAATTAATAGTGTTGCGCTAAAAAATTTGGAGCCGATTTAATAATGAAGTTTTTATGTTCGGCTCAAGTAAGTTTCTGGACCACGAGGCTTGATCGATATTGGGTTGGATCGGTCTGTGGGCTTAATAAATGTATTTATAAAAAATTAAAAGAATACATGGAACTAAAAATAACAAGAAGAGTAGTCTAATATCAAAATGCTAATATTATTTTTGTGAATTTAAATATTGTGTTCGTAAAATTTTAGTTATTTCTTGATGTTTAACTAATTAACATTGCATATAATTAAGATTAGATGAAAATGCTGACGTTAAAACATCTTTATTTCACAAGAGGATTCAAATGTGCTTGATGAAGATGATTTGTTAGTGTTGGATATGTCATAAACACCTTGCCAATATTTTTGAGTAGTATATTTTGAATATTGACTTCTAGTGAATGAAATATTATCTTTTTTTTGTATGTTTTATTGTAATCTATTGGAACAATGTCAAAAGCGTTAAAAATAATAGATAATGGATGCCGATGCTAGGCCCCATTAAATTTAATATGTATTCTCCATTCTTCTCACTATTTTACAATAGTGATTTTTCACTTTTCATGCATATATAAAAACTTTGTAACGGATGGGTAAAAATACACTATTGGAGAAGAAAAATTCTTCCTTCTATTTATCTCTGTTTTTTATTTATGTTTTACTAAATTATCTTTATTTCATAACATGTTATCAATACATGACGTTATACCTTTATTTTTACTGTCACCTCCTAGTTGTGTTTGATTCTCCACTTCAGGTATATCACTATATATATTTGGTTTATGGTAATGTTTTTGCACCAGTATGCTCGTTATTAACAGATCTATATACGGTTAAGCACATGGGCGAAGCTAGAGTCTTGTAAGGGTGGTCAATTGATCATCCTTCGTCGGACACTTACATTGTATATATAGGTAAAATATTAGATTTTAGAGGTATATAACATATATTGAACACCCTTATATAAAAACTTTTCTTTACTTCTTTCAAGTTTGAACACCCTTGGAAAATTTCCTGGCTTCGTCATTGGTTAAGCATTCTTTTTAATTGGCCATAGTACTGAGTACTGAAGTTCTCATGTCGCGTTTACTGTTACCTAACATACGTAGCTTGAGCACAATTATGATAATTCATACATCTATTATTGAGTGATTTTTCCTATTAAATATTGCTTGATGCCATATACCAGACCATAAAAAGGTAGAAAAACTAGACAACAAACACTAAGATTAACAACTACGTGATTCATCATGTAAGATAAATTAAACTGGGAGAATGAACTGTATATGATCAATGAACTATTTGTTGGTCTTTATGTTTAGTGTAGCTTAATTTTAAGTTTGGTTTAGCTTAAAGAAAGTGAATAGAAAATGGTGGGAAAAAAAATGGAGGGAAATGAATTTTTGAATTAGTGTACTTTGTCCCTCATTGGAAGAAGAAAAAAAAATCTATGTGTATATATAGAGAAGTTCTTCTTCTAGCTCTTAAAGAGTTGAGAAGAAGGCAAGCCTCGCGTTGTCGTTGCTTGCTCGGCTCGGCTTCAGCTTCAGAATTAGAATCGGCTTCAGAATAAATTATTTAACTAAATTAATTAACGAAAATTCAAATCCGGAATGACCCGCGACCCGGTCTGGTCCGGCCCGTTTTTCTTTCCTGAATTATTTTAAACCTGTTTTTAATTTTTCCACAATATTCACACCTGTTCAAACAACTATGGCTGTTCTGAAAGGATTCACACCTGTTCCGACAGTTATGGCTGTTCTGAAAGGTTGCAAAACCTTCGAGTGTGTTTTACAGCCTTCAAGTGGTTCGTTGTTCATCGGCGTTTTTGGTACCAACACTCCGGTGAGTTAAATCGTTCTATCCTGGGAGGATATATTCCAAAACCTCGGGTACTTGAGGGGAATAATTTCCTTAAGGACACACTGTGTATTCAGTGGGCTCGGTTTATTCCTATACTATTTTTCAGAATTTATTTTGACGTTTTAGTTCTTCTTACTTTCTATTTCTGTATTTTCAAAAAGTTTACTGCTTTATTTATTTTACAACAATACAGATTAATACAAATCTTAAGGAAATTATATTTATATTATTCTGTATTCTGTTTGTGGAGATTAAACCTGTGTGGTTTTCTACTCCTTCTAAATTTTATTATTCTGATTTGAAGATATAAAAACTTCATCAGAGTTTTGAAATTCAGAAAACGATTTGAAGAACATACAAACTTCATCGTTTTCTGTAAACAGTATATATAAAAACTTCAGTTTTTATTTATTATACATACTGTTTATTGTTAATTACAATATTGTTTACTGCTCTGATTTTTCCATTGATTGAACTCTTCTATTGTTGACAGTGAGAAATTGCAATTGATAACGGAAATTCTTCTACTGTTGCGGCAACAACGATAGCCTCGTCAAGCCGGACTGCTGTTCCACCGGCAGAAAAGCCGGGGAAATTTTCTGGAGCCAACTTCAAAGGATGGCAGCAAAGGGTGTTCTTCTGGCTTACCACACTTGGTATGCAGAAATTCACTAGTGAAGAGCCTCCAGTGCCTGCTGCGGACATGCCGGACAGTGAAAATCTCATGATTGTTGAGGCGTGGAAGCAGACAGATTTTCTTTGCAAAGGCTATATTTTAAGTGCTTTAGAGGATGACTTGTACAATGTGTACAGTGCGATGAATACTTCGAAAGAATTATGGGATGCACTTGAGAAGAAGTACAAGACAGAAGATGCATGCTTGAAGAAGTTCGTGGTTGCCAAATTTCTAGACTATAAAATGATAGACAGCAAAACTGTGGGAAACCAAGTTCAGGAACTTCAACTTATTTTTCACGACCTTATTGCTGAAGGTATGGTCGTGAATGAAGCATTTCAAGTGGCTGCAATGATTGAAAAGTTGCCTCCTTCATGGAGAGATTTCAAGAACTATCTTAAGCACAAGCGCAAAGAAATGAAGTTGGAAGATCTTGTGATTCGTCTCAAGATTGAGGAAGACAACAAAACAGCCGAGAAGAAGTCTCGTGGAAATTCAACGATCATGGGAGCTAATATCGTTGAGGAGACTGCTCTAAAAAGTAAGAAGAGAAAGAGATCTTCTGGACAGAATAAGGAGCAGAACAAAAAGAAATTCAAGGGCAACTGCCACAACTGTGGAAGAGTTGGTCACAAAGCCCCTGATTGTCGTCTCCCGGAAAAGGATAAAAAGAAGGGACGGGCCAACATAGTGGAGAGGAATGATGACATTGATGATCTTTGTGCAATGCTTTCGGAATGCAACTTAGTTGGAAAGCCGAAGGAGTGGTGGATTGACTCCGGATCCACTCAACATGTTTGTGCTTTCAAAGAAGCATTTGAGACTTACTCTACTGCTAGTCCCGAAGAAGATATTTCCATGGGAAATAACTCAACATCCAAGATTGAAGGTTATGGGAAGATATTCCTAAAGATGACTTCCGACAAGGTGTTAACGCTCAACAACGTTCTTCATGTTCCTACTTTTAGGAAGAATTTAGTTTCTACTTATTTACTTGTGAAGAATGGATTCAAATGTGTATTTGTTTATGATAAAGTTGTTGTAAGCAAGAATGAAATGTATGTTGGAAAAGGCTACCTCACAGAGGGCCTTTTCAAACTAAATATAATGGTTGTTGACAATATGAATGAAACTTCAGCTTCTTCTTATTTGTTGGAGTCAAATGATTTATGGCATATTCGTGTAGGACATGTCAATTATAAAACCTTGCGGAAGTTAATTAATTTAGAAGTATTGCCTAACTTCGAGTGTAATAAATTGAAATGTCAAATATGTGTTGAATCTAAGTTTGTAAAACATCCTTATAAGTCTGTTGAAAGGAATTCAAATCCTTAGGCTTAATTCATACTAGCATTTGCGATATGAATTCGACACCATCTCGAGGTGGGAAAAAGTATTTTATTACTTTTATTGAAGATTGCACTCTATATTGTTATGTTTATTTGCTTAATAGTAAGGATGGAGGAATTGAAGCATATAAGCAATACAAGAATGAAGTGGAAAATCAATTGAATAAAAAGATCAAAATGATTAGAAGTGATAGAGGCGGAAAATATGAATCTCCGTTTTCATAAATATGTTCGGAATATGGAATTATCCATCAAACTACTTCACCTTACACACCTCAATCCAACGGAATTGCGGAAAGGAAAAATCGGACATTAAAGAAAATGATGAATTTTTTATTAATAAATTCCGGATTATCGCAGAGTTTGTAGGGGGAAGCTATCCTTACAGCTAACTGAATACTCAAAGAGTACCCCACAACAAAACGCAATCTATTCTATATAAAAAATGGAAAGGAAGAAAACTCAACTTGAAATATTTCAAAGTGTGGGGGTGTCTAGCAAAGGTACAAGTTCCTTTACCTAAAAGGGTTAAAATCGGACAAAAAACAATAGATTGTGTTTTCATTGGATATGCTACAAACAGTAAAACATGTCGAGTTTTGGTCCATAAATCCGATAATCCCGAAATTCGTGTTAATACGGTAATGAAATCAGATAATGCTGTATTCTTTGAAAGCATTTATCCGTATAAAACTGAATGCGAGTCGTTAAGTGAAAGACATAAACGACCTCGGGAAGAACCAAAGGAAAATACTCCAAGTGTAGAATATCCAAGGCGTGGCAAACATCAAAGAACATCTACTTTCTTTGGACAAAATTTTGTGACATTCTTGCTTGAAAATGAACCTCAAGCTTTTAAAGTAGCTATGTCGTCTTCTGATTCAACATTTTGGAAAGAGGCAGTCAATAGTGAGATTCAATCAATTTTGGATAACGATACATGAGAATTGGTTGATCTTCCTCCTGGAAAGAAGCCTTTAGGTTCGAAATGGATCTTTAAACGGAAAATGAAAGTTGATGGCACTATTGACAAATATAAGGTAAGACTTGTTGTCAAAGAGTATTGGCAAAAGGAAGTCCTTGATTACTTTGACACTTACTCTCCAGTCACGAGGATAACATCTATTAGGATGTTAGTGTCATTAGAGGCCGTGTATGGTCTTGAAATCCATCAAATGGATGTTAAAATAGCTTTCTTAAATGGAGAATTGGAGGAAGAGATTTACATGGAACAACCTGAGGGTTATGTGGTTCCTGGTAAAGAAAAGAAAGTGTGCAAACTTGTTAAGTCACTTTATGGAATTAAACAAGCACCCAAACAATGACATTCCAAACTTGACCAAACAATGTTGGCAAGTGGGTTTAAAATCAACAAGTGCGACAAATGTGTTTACATTAAAAACATTTCGGGTCATGAAGTCATTGTTTGTTTATATGTTGATGACATGTTGATAATGAGTAAAAATATGGAAGATATAAATGCTACAAAGCGCATGTTGGCTAGCAAATTAGACATGAAAGACTTAGGAGTTGCTGATGTGATCTTAGGAATCAAAATTCATAAGACTCCACAAGGTTTAGCATTATCACAATCTCATTACATAGAAAAAGTACTTGACAAGTTCAAGTATTTGGATTTCAAAATTGCCAAGACTCCAATTGACGTGAGTTATGCACTTCAAAAGAATGAAGGTGAAAGTGACTCACAACTGGACTATGCAAGAGTGTTGGGAAGTTTGATGTATATCATGAATTGTATGCGACCGGATATAGCATGTGCTGTTAGAAAACTGAGTCGGCTTACAAGTAATCCCAATCATAAACATTGGATGGCAATGAAACGAGTTTTGGGGTACCTGAAACATATCCAAAATTATGAGTTGCATTATAACAAATATCCCTCCGTGATCGAGGGATATAGTGATGCAAATTGGATCACCGGATCATCTGAAGTTAAATCCACGAGTGGATTTGTTTTCACAATTGGGGATGGAGCAATGTCTTGGAAATCATCCAAACAAACGTGCATCGCCCGTTCTACAATGGAATCTGAATTCATAGCTTTAGATAAGGCCGGTGAAGAAACTGAATGGCTCCGGAATTTCTTGGAAGATATTCCATTTTGGCCCAAACCTTTGGAACCTATTTGTATACATTGTGATAGTCAAGCAACAATAGGCAGGGCAGGGAGCGTTATGTATAACAAAAAATATCGTCATATACGACGGAGACATAACACTGTTAGACAACTACTCTCTAGTGGTGTTATCACAATTGACTACTTAAAGTCAAGAGATAACGTGTCAGATCCACTTACAAAAGGCCTATCTAGAGAGGCAGTTGAAAGATCATCAAAGGGAATGAGGTTAAGGCCTAGGACAAGTCATCATGGCGGTAACTCTACCTAGCAGACTGGAGATCCCAAGAGCTAGGTTCAAAGAGATCAAACAAAGTTATGAATGGCGGTTCAACATTGTCAAATAACTCAACCCATTCTCATGATGAAGACAATGTTCAGAAATCAAGGTAAAGCATTAAGGTGTTTTGATGAGTCAATAAAACTCAAAGCATTTTAATGATTTGCTAAGTCTGGCAGGATATGACCAGATAGTGTGTCTTTAGGATTACACGTTTAGGAATCACCCATGTGAGTGCGAAGTGTAAGCCGCTTCAAGGGGAATGAAAGCAAATGCCCATTCTCTAAGCACTCATGAAACCAGGCGGTGTTCATGGCTGAAACGAACACAACAGTGAGAACCATAGATGGTTAAAGATTGATTGTGTGACTTATGTTGTCTAGGTATACAATAAAGCTCGACGGTTCAAAGATATCAAATCTACCGATTGACCGAGTATATCCGATATAAGTTCACTACGAAAAGTTCAAAGGGAAACCTACTTATCCAGATGCAATTAATTCTTGCATGTAAAACACACACACACATCCGTGCATTCCTTTATTTTATAGTCATTCCCCATTCATGTGGGGGATTGTTGGTCTTTAAGATTAGTGTAGATTAATTTTAAGCTTAGTGTAGCTTAATTTTAAGTTTGGTGTAGCTTAAAGAGAGTGAATGAAAAATAGTGTGAAAATAAATGGAGGGAAGTGAAATTTTGAATTAGTGCACTTTGTCCCTCATTAGAAGAAGAAAAGAAAATCTATATGTATATATAGAGAAGCTCTTCTTCTAGCTCTTAAATAATTGAGAATAAGGCTAGCCTCACGCCGTCGTCGTCGCTCGCTCGACTCGGCTTCTGCTTCGGCTTCGGTCAAAGATTGATTGATTAATCTTTTTGGACAAAATTCCTTTCAAATTAATTAATTAATTAATTAAATTAATTAACAAAAATTCAAATCCGGAATGACCCGCGACCCCATCCGATCGGGCCCGACTCTATTTTTCTTTTCCGGATTATTTTAAATCCGTTTTTAATTTTTCCGCAATATTCACACCTGTTCAAACAATTATGGCTGTTCTGAAAGGATTCACACTTGTTCCAACAACTATGGCTGTTCTGAAAGGATTCACACTTGTTCCAACAGCTATGGCTGTTCTGAAAGGTTGCAAAACCTTTTCAAAAACAGTACGAAATTGGCTATAAATATGTCTTGAATCCCAGAATTTTTACTTACTAAATTTTCTGTTCTTTTTCTTCTTCTTCTGCACAAAATATTCCAGTGTGTTTTACATCCTTCGAGTGGTTCGTTGTTCATCGTCGTTTTTGGTACCAACACTTCGGTGAGTTAAATCGTTCTATCCTGGGAGGATATATTCCAAAACCTCGGGTACTTAAGGGGAATAATTTCCTTAAGGACACACTGTGTATTCAGTGGGTTCGGTTTATTCCTGTACTATTTTTCAGAATTTATTTTAACGTTTTAGTTCTTCTAACTTTCTGTTTCTGGATTTTCAGAAAGTTTGCTACTTTATTTATTTTACAGCAATACAGATTAATAACACTATTAAATATATAATTGTTTGCCATTTTCTCTTTCTACTTGGCCCATCATTCAATTTTTATTTATTTTAAAATATTTGCAGTTATTAAGATTTCTGGACAATAAAAAAGATGGCAGTAGACATGATAATCAACAAAAAGGATGCTTTACTAATTAAGCTTATTGACTATGCAAACATACACGGTGGGATTTTAGTATTCTTATGTAAAGATCATGCAGTAATTCAGCGTGATAGATAATAAAGTACAGTACATGTAAGATTTTTATCTTGACATAAGATATTAGCTTACGAGTATATACTGCTTCATAGCTATTGAATATGCAGTTAAGGGAATATCACCAGTTCTTGGAATAAGAGCTCTGGGACTTCATGGCTTTGAGGGAGGTTTAGCTTAGCCCTAAGCCTTTTCGGAATAGAATGCTTCTTTGACAGAGCTTCAAGCAAGAAGGAGGAAGGCCCTCTTTTCGCCAATGGATCACTTAGTCGGAATAAGCGGGCTTAGGTTGATGCGGAATAAGCCATTTTCCCCCTGTTTCCATGGAATGTCCCATTACTGACGGGGAAATCTGTTCGGAAANAAACTCCTTCATGTACTTTCTCATAGAAATTTTTTAAAAACCTTGTTTCAGATTCTTAAACTTATTTATGAATTCCGCTTCGACATCACCTGGTAGAAATTAATCCTTAAACTTCAGAACTTCTTGTTCTTCGTAGCGCTTCTCCTCCAGCTCCCTCTTCTGTCGTACATGTTCTCACCATAAACCTGCCTTTTTGTTTTCTTCAACTTCGTGGTAATGAAACGTACCCGCTCCGGGTCCGAAATCTCTTTTAGTTCGAAATACTGGTCCATCGCGTTTTTTTAATTTTTAACTTGAGCACTATGTCGAATTTCTCCAAGCTTGAATTTATGGCACTTGATATCTCTAGAAAGAACTATTTATCATTGGTTCTCAATGATGAAATTTACTTAGACGTTAAAGGTCTTGGTGATACCATTACTCAAGGTAATGAGGTATCGAGTCAGGACAAAGCGAAGGTCTTGACTTTCCTTTGTCATCATCTGGACGAAGGATTGAAAGCTAAATATCTGACTAGGAAAGAGCCACTTGAATTTTGGACTGGTTTGAAGGGTTTGAAGGAAAGATATGATGACCTTAAGGCAACGATATTGTGATCACGCTCCACTGTGTCTAAGAAAAGACTAACCGGGCGTCGCAAATATAATCCGGGGTATTATGCCCAGAGACGAATCCCACAGGGACTTAACGTATCAAAAGAAGCTTGTAAGTACTAAATTCTTATTAGTCAACTTCCTCAAACTTTATGAATAACAAATGGTGTTGTGATTACTACTACAACTAACTGAATCTATAAAACTAAGAGTAACTAACAAGCAGTTGTAAACAATTGGAATAAAAGTCTAAGGTAATGGTTTCCCCCGTTGGTTCTTTCCCTAGTTGTATGTTCCTATAGCTTTGATTTGGTTGTCTCTATCAATCATGAACTCTCCAGTTATCGTAAATCTTTCTCAAGCATTTATGACAATTTACTAGACGCACTCTCTCGAGCTACGCTAGCTATATTTGCGTTACGGTTCACTTTAGATTGCACCCGAGGTATATTATCTCTAACCCAACCTCTAAACCCTCGGTTATGACTCTCGTCTATACTCCGGGAGTGGTGTTGTTCAACAACTACCTAAATATGCACTCTTTCTCAAGCAGATACATAATAAATAGGAACAACTAGTTGAGGGACCTTCAACAAACTACAATCAAAACGTCGTTGAACAAATAGAGATTAATAACCAACTCAAAAATATATTAACATGCCAACAAGTTCATCTCCAACAGGTTCCTCCAAAACCTTAGATTAAAGTATTTAGCTACTCATAATAATAACAAAAACTACAAAAGAATTCATAGTCAATGGTAAAAGAACAAAAGAGGAGAATAAAGATTGATGCCCAATTTTCCTCGTTGCCTCTTGCCCTTGCTTTTGATATTTTCCACTTTAAAAACTGATTCTCTCTCCTCTCTTGGGCGAATTCTCTAAGTTTATATAGAGTTTGGGGCTTAAAATTCCGTGTTTTGCACATTAGTCCTTAAAATTTACGCGTCTTGCCGCAGTTGCGCCGCGGTCGCGCCAGGACCGCGGCCAAACAAGCTCTCTGAACCTGAGACTGCCTTCCGCGGCCAAACAAGCTCTCTGAACCTGAAACATGAAAAATTTAGCCCTTTGAGTTATCTTTCCGACCATATATTATATAGCCCAAATGAAGTTCGGAGAAAAAAGTTATGTCCATTGTACTAGCAGTGTGCAATATGCCTCGTCAAGTCTTCATTTGTTCTCAACTATCAAATTTGACCCCCGACACGATCCCGACTTAATTCCTTGAGCTTTTACTCAAACTTCAAAGCTCCAAATCACTTAAATTCATTCCATAACATCTATATAGCTCGGAATCACTTCTACAAGTCATAAAACACATAGTTAGTGCAAAACACTAGCGATTAAAGCTCAAACTCAATTAAAGTGCAGTAAACTCGAGTGTAATAAGCGACTAAAATATGTAATTATAGCCTATCATCAACACTCCACACTTAAACCATTGCTTGTCCTCGAGCAATCAAACTACACTTTATATAGACATGACCTTTTTAAGCAATTCTCCTAACTCATCATACCAAGAATATTTAAAATAGACTAAGCACTAAAGCGTAACATCTTCACCTCAAGATTTGTCTCACAAGTACCACGTATTATTCACAGCTCACCTACTTACTCTAACATAGAGGTCACTAACATTATCTTTCCTTCATGAATCAAGTTCCCTTACACAACAAAAGAGAGTAGTTCCACATAATAAAATTTAAGAACACATAGGAACTTAAGATAGAAAGAATTCACTCACTCTCAGAAATAACATTCATGTGCCACAAAAGATGCACCATAGGCTTGTCCGTAGTGTTCTACTCTACTAATCGAGTTCATTCAGTCTAGGATCAAGTAGGACTTTATTTGGTTGTAATGTAGGCTGCGGGACGAGTAGGATATATTTAGATATAAGAGTGACTACATCTCCCTAAGCACTTTAATACATATACTTTAACAATCAAACTCCATACTTATGTCAAACCAAACTCCGTCTTCATATCAATGTATTTTACCCCATACTTCTTTAAGCACAATTACATCAAGAGTCACCATTTATCAAGGCTATAATTTTTTTTTTCCAAGTGACTCTTACTTTTTCAAAACAGTGCACCTTTCTCCTTATTTCATTAGTTCCACTCAAAAGCCAAACCAACCACCCCACACTTTAACTTTTACACAGTTCATAACAATTCAAGTGCTTATGAGAGGTTAAAAGGTTCAAATAGATAGTCCATTCAAACAATTGGGTAAGGCTTGTAATGTGGTTGCCAAAGAAATAGGATTACATTCTCAAAGGGGTTAACTACGATACGTAACAATTAAGCGGGTAAAATATACATACTGGCTCAACAAAGAAACACCTATATCACTTCCAAGACTGAACTAAACTACTATTTCGATTTGCAAACACACTGGGCAAGTTCTAGGCATCAAATGCAATGCACAGAATAACACACAAACCTCACACACATATGGCACCTAACTCACTCAGGATTGGATTCATCAAGACACTCTAGTCAAAGCAGTTAAGAAAATTTAAAATCATACAATTTAAGGTACTTATACAAGAGTCAAAAACTGAGCTTAAGCGTCACAACCAATGTACTCGCTATTCTCAAGGCATAACAAAGTCAAGACTTCACTTCTAAACACAACATAATGACTCCTCTTCCTAAAAAAAAACTAACTACACCCGGTTCAAACAAAACCCTTGGAAAAGAACCGCGGTCAAAAGAAAAACCAAGGGGGAGTTGCTACACTACCCAAAAAGAAAAAAAATCTTTTTTTTTCCTTTAGACTTAAATCCCTCAAGAAAATTGTCTAATAGATCCATCGTCAGGAAAAGTCCAATATTTTCTATTTGTGTAAAATATAATTATTCCTATAAATTGACACAACTAAAATAGCATAGAAAGTCACACAGACAATCTTCTCACCCCACACTTAAAATTGTGCATTGTCCCCAGTGCACACCCATACATACAAGAGGGTAAAGAAACTCCCTGGTAGGCCAAAGGCCGAAGCACTAGCATCTCATGGGGTACTCAGACGTTTCCCAGGACTGGTCCTTCGTGCGGGTACCTCACACTTAGTTCCAACCAATGGTTTGCTGTTGCATCCTTCCAATAGCTTTGCTTTCCATGCTCCTAAAAAAATCAAAAATTGACAATACAAAAATAATATAATACAAAAATAATAAATAATAAAACTAAAAGAAAGAAGTAAAGATGGGTTGCCTCCCAACAAGCGCTTGATTTAACGTCGCGACACGTCGTGAATCACTTTTTGCCTCCACCTCGAGCTTATGAATTGAACCCCAAGTTTTGATTCAAGCTTATGATTATGGTCATGGGGCGGTGGAACGAATCTAACTGGCCCAAAGAAATAATGTAGTGTTCTGCATTCCTTGGCCTTTGTATGAGGTATGTAATCCTGACTTTCTGGCAAGAAGGATTCAAGAATATATGCACCTTGTTCCTCATTCCTTGACTCCTCAATCGGCTCGGATGACTCTATTTCCATATCATCATCCAAGCACAATGTGGAAAAATGTTTGGAGTGAGGACCAATGCGCTCAAACACATGAACTGCAGGACTTTCAGCATCCTCAACACCAATCACACTAGAGTCGACTAAATTTGTATCCTCAACGTCCCTGGTTGACTCTAGTATTACTTCTTCAACATCGACATCCTCAAATTCTAGCTGGTTAGAGTGTTGGGGTTCTACTTTGGACCCCTCCATTGGAACCTCAATTTCCATCTCTAATGCACACTGCTCCTGGCTACTATCCATAATATTGGCATATTGAGCATTAAAAGCTTCAACTAGTTGACTCGCTTGAGCCTCCAAGTTGCGAATAGTTGCATCTTGCCTTTGTACCCGCTGTAGTAACTCATCATTTTGTTCCACAAGGAACTTCATCATATCCTCGATCTTTCTCAGGTCATCATCCCCGGGTTCTTTGTTTCTATTAACTTCACAAGAAAAATATGAACCCAAAGTAAGGGGTTGGGGAAAAATAAGAAATATAAGCATAACCATGAAAGTGACCATCTTGACCACCACACATATCACACACATTCCACACATAAGATTGAGTTGGTGCACATAACTCGCTCTCGGGAATATTTTGATAATTTTGCCCTGGGTGGTTTTCTCCACAATATGCATAACGAGGATCAAAAGTAGAATTACCAACATCCAAACTCTTATAATTCCATGATGACATGTTTTTACAAATTAACAAATAAAACTAAAATAAAGAAAATAAAAATCAAATACTGAAAAAAAATAATTCAAACCTGAAACCTAGCAATATGTACACCTACAACTACACATCAAAATTTCAATGTATAGATTGAAAGTGAAGAAAAGTGACACACTAAGAAGTTTTGTATTTCTTCCAACTACAATTGATAAAACCGTTCAGTCCCCGACAACGGCGCCAAAATTTGATCACGCTCAACTGTGTCTAAGAAAAGACTAAGCGGGCGTTGCAAATATAATCCGGGGTATTATGCCCAGAGTCGAATCCCACAGGGACTTAACATATCAAAAGAAGCTTGTAAAGTACTAAATTCTTATTAGTCAACCTCCTCAAACTTTATGAATAACAAATGGTGTTGTGATTACTACTACATCTAACTGAATCTATAAAACTAAGAGTAACTAACAAGCAGTTGTAAACAATTGGAATAAAAGTCTAAGGTAATGGTTTCCCTCGTTGGTTCTTTCCCTAGTTGTATGTTCCTATAGCTTTGATTTGGTTGTCTCTATCAATCATGAACTCTC
>ML269958.1:0-34678 GCA_005239495.1 Nicotiana undulata | reverse complement strand
AGATACATAATAAATAGGAACAACTAGTTGAGGGCCCTTCAACAAACTACAATCAAAACGTAGTTGAACAAATAGAGATTAGTAACAAACTCAAAACTATATTAAAATGCCAACAAGTTCATCTCCAACGGGTTCCACCAAAACCTTAGATTAAAGTATTTAGCTACTCATAATAATAACAAAAACTACAAAAGAATTCATAGTCAATGGTAAAAGAACAACATAGGAGAATAAAGATTGATGCCCAATTTTCCTCCTTGCCTCTTGCCCTTGCTTTTGATGTTTTCCACTTTAAAAACTGATTCTCTCCCCTCTCTTGGGAGAATTCTTTAACTTTATATAGGGTTTGGGGCTTAAAATCCCATGTTTTGCACATTAGTCCTTGAAATTTACAGGTCTTTCCGCGGTTGCGCCGTGGTCGCGTCAGGACCGCGGCCAAACAAGCTCTCTGAACCTGAGACTGTCTTCCGCCGCTGTTGCACTGCGGTCTCAGATTCTATCGCATGTTTGAACATGTTCCGTTTGGAATTTGGAAAAACAGAAAACATCAAAATTGTAGCCCTTTGAGTTATCTTTCCAACCATATATTATATAGCCCAAATAGAGTTCGGAAATTTTTTTTTATGTCCATTGTACTAGACAGTGCGCAATATGCCTCCTCGAGTCTTCGTTTGTTCTCAACTATCAAATTTGACCCCCGAACACGATCCCGACTTAATTCCTTGAGATTTTACTCAGACTTCAAATCTCCAAATCACTTAAATTCATTCCATAACATCTATATAGCTCGGAATCACTCCTACAAGGCATAAAATACATAGTTAGTGCAAAACACTAGCGATTAAAGCTCAAACTCAATTAAAGTGCAGTAAACTCGAGTGTAATAAGCGACTAAAATACGTAATTATAGCCTATCATCATATTTCCAAAGGCTCGTTATGAGTGGATACACTTATGATTGCATGATTTTAAGACCATAAACGGGCATAACTATGTTGTATTTAGATCAACTTGAAAATTAAAATTATATGGGGAAGCTATAAATGATTAGGATTTATTGAAAAAGACTCTTGTGACTTTTCATGCCTCGATGCTATAACATCAACACTGTGAAAGAGGTTTCAGACAATATTCTGATTTGATCTCATGCTTTCTGGTGGCTGAGAAATATAATGCACTTTTAATGAAAAATCATGAGGCCGGCCTCGCTGGATCCTCTCTATTTAGGAAAAGCAGCACGCGATCAATCTAAAAAAAAGATAAAATAATTATTGGGTCCATATGAATGTATGTGGGCGTGGTAAAGAACGATATAATAGTCGTCATCATAGTGCTCATTATAAACAGATGAAAAATATAGGTTCTAAAAATAATATTTCAAGAGGCAAAGAAAATAACTTCCATTATTGTGGCATTTACAGTCATTGGAATCATAAACGTCGTGCGGATGAATATTTTGTCCTCTTCTGCTAGTACACCGGTGGAGTCGCACTTGACCTTTCGAAGTGATGCTTAGACATGACCTTAAAAAAAATATGATGTAAATGCCGAGGTAAATTACACTTTTAAATGTGATGATTTTGAAGACCTCGATGATACTAATCATTTTGAAATTTTAGACTTTTTTGGGGGATCAAAACTGAAGTTTGTTCATTTGTTGGCAAATGCAATTATGTAATTTTAATTTTTGTGCTTTAATTGCCTTGTTCTTCTTTATGTTATTTTTATTTTCAAGCATCACTTAAGTTGTCTTATCGTGTTATTAGTTTTTCGTATTTCTTATCATGTACTTTGTCTTTATGAAAAAAATAGAAGTCCCCAGTCTTCAGTTGGATCCAAAATAAGTAATGAAGATACATGCTTTCTATATAGTGCTATAACTCACAATATACTAAGAGAAAAGAAGTATTTCTCTTATTTGATAATGAAAGGTATATGTGAATATAATATCTGGTAGTACAAACTAATTGAAGGCTTTGAAAGGTGGCCTTATTACTACCCGGTGGAACAATATTAGCTATTAACAATGCTTTCTCTTATATGATTTTAATAGATGCATCTATAAGATAGACACATGTGTGCTTGTCATAAACTCGCAATATGGCATTTGCGAGATTGTTGACTAAAATAATAAGGTTAACAGTATAATTTTCAGATTATGCAATTAAGATAATTTGTCTTGATAATGTCTGTGTGGACGCAAGCGCTATGTGGACCACGACTGCGCAATGCATTAGGGAAGCTGCGAGAGAGGTATTAGGGGTTGCAAAGGGTTACTCTGGTGGTCACAAGGGAGACTGGTGGTGGAATGAAGAGGCGCAAGGAAAAGTGGAAACAAAGAAAGCAACGTAGATAAAGATAGTGGAAAGTGTAGACGAGGAGAACAAGAGGGAGAATATGGAGAATTATAAGTTGGATAAGAAAGAGGCAAATCTAGCAGACGGTGGCCAAGACCGCAACTTTTAGTCATTTGTATAACGAACCCGAGGGCCGGGGTAGAGATAAGAGGTTGTTCAGGTTAGCCAAGGCGTGAGAAAGGAAGGCGCGTGACTTCGGCCAAGTGAAGTGCATCAAGGACGAAGAAGGTAGAGTTTTGTTGGATGAGGGGCTTATCCGTCGGAGATGGCAGACCTACTTCCATAGTCTCTTGAACGAGGAAAAGGACATGAGCATTGTACTGGGTGATTTGGAACTCTTCGGGAGTCGTTGTTACTTTGGGTATTGTAGGTGGATTATAGTTGATAAAGTTGAGGTGGCTATGCGCAAGATGAGCAGGGGCAAAGCGACCAGGACAGATGAAATCCCAGTAGAGTTTTGGAATAGTGCGGACAAGGCAGGCTTGGAGTGGCTCACTAGGTTATTTAATGTCATTTTTAGAATGAAAAAGATACCTTAAGAGTTGAGGTGGAGCACGATGGTTCCCATACACAATAACAAGGGTGATATCCAAAATTTCAATAACTATCGGGGTATCAAGTTGCTTAGCCATATATGAAAGTCTAGGAGAGAGTGATAGAGCTAAGGGTGAGGAGGAATGTGTCTATTTTCGAGAACCAGCTTGGATTTATGCCAGGGAGTTCGACTAGAGAAGCCATCCACCTTGTTAGGAGATTGGTGGAATAGTATAGGAAGAGAATAAGGACTTGCATATGGTGTTCATCGACTTAGAAAAGGCGTACGATAAAGTTCTGAGGGAGGTTTTATGGAGATGTTTGGAGGCTAGAGGTGTACCTATTTCCTACGTTAGGTTGATTAAGGACATGCATGATGGATTAAAGACCTGAGTGAGGACGTTGGGTGGGGACTCAGACCATTTTTCGGTTATGATGGGTTTGCATAAGAGGTCGTCACTCTGCCCTTTTTTGTTTGCTCTAGTGATGGACGTACTGATGCGCCACATCCAAGGAGAAGTGTTGTGGTGCATGCTATTTGCAGATGATATTGTATTGATTGACGAGACGCGAGACGGTGTGAATACGCAATTAGAGGTATGGAGGAAGACCCTAGAATCTAAAGGCTTCAAGTTTAGTAGGACCAAGACAGAATATTTGGAGTGTAAGTTCAGTGGCGAGACTCAAGGAGGGGAAGGGGAGGTGAGGTCGGAATCGCAGTTCATCCCTAGGAGAGGGAGTTTTAAGTACCTTGGGTCTATTATTCAGGGGGATGGAGAGATTGATGAAGATGCCACACATCGTATTGGGGTGGGATGGATAAAATGGAGACTCGCTTCCGGTGTTTTATGTGACAAGAAGGTGCCACTAAAACTTGAGGGAAAGTTTTACAAAGTAGTAGTCAGACTAATGATGTTGTATGGGATGGAGTGTTGTCCAGTTAAGATTGCTCATGTCCAAAAGATTGAGGTACCTGAGATGAGGATGTTGAGATGGATGTGCGGGCATAATAGGTTAGATAGGATAAAAATGAGGTTATTCACGACAAGGTAGGTGTGGCCCCTATTGAGGACAAGATGCGGGAAGCACGACTTAGGTGGTTTGGTCATGTGAGGAGGAGGATCACAGACTCCCCAGTGAGGAGGTGTGAGAGATTGACATTGGAGGGCCTACGGAGAGCTAGAGGCAGGCCGAAGAAGAGGTGGGGAGAGGTGATTAGGAAAGACATGGCGCAACTTCAGCTGACGGAGGACATGATCCTTGATAGGAAGGTATGGGGGTCGAGGATTAGGGTAGTAGAGAGGTAGTCTACAATGTTCATAACAGTAGTATTGGAACGTAGTCTCACTTTCTGTTGGTAGTAGGTTTTTATGACTAATCATTGTTTTCTTTCATTGTTGATCACCTTACTATCTTGTTGTTTTTATTCTGCTTTTATATGGTTTCTTGTCTATATTTTCATTAATGTGGTGCTTATGCTTCCTGAGCCGAGAGTCTATTGGAAATAGTCTCTTTATCCTCACAAGGTAGGGGTAAGGTCTGCGTACACATAACCCTCTCCAGACCCCACGGTATGGTAATACTGGGTATGTTGTAGTTGCCTTGATAATGCCTGTGAATTTACACCCTATGCCTTTAATGACTATTGTATATCAAGTGGAATAACAATTGGACATTCAGTTGCTTATGTTCATACTCAAAATGGTCTAGCGGAATCATTGATCAAACGTCTATAGTTGATTGCTAGACCAATGCTTATGAGAACAAAAATCCCATTATAGTATGAGATCATGCTATTTTGCATGCAGCAGTAATGCAGATAAGGCCCACAAGTTAGCATAAAGTCTCCTCGTTACAACTGACTTTTGATCATGAGCAAAATATTTATCATCTTAGAACATGTGATTGTGCGGTATATATTCTAATTTCCACCACACCGCACAAAGATTGGTCCCAAAGAATATTGGAGATATAATATTGGGTATGAATCTCCTTATATTATAAAATATTTGTAACATATGACCGGAGATTCATTAACAACAAAATTTGTTGATTGCTATTTCGATGAATCAATATACCCAATATTCGGAGGAGAAAAAAAGCATATGAAAAGGAGATAGATTGGAATGTGTTTTCACTATCTCATTTAGATCCTCTAACAAATCAATGTGAACAAGAGGTTCAAAAGATAAATTTACTTACAAATATTACAAATCAACTGCTAGATATATTCACGAAACTACCAAGGGTGACTACGTCACATGTTCCAACTGCTAATGGTTCTATTCAAGTTGATGTCGCAGTAGCAGTCAATTAATGCAAATAAGTCTAAGTCACACTTGAAAGGTAGACTAATCATTTCTAAAGATAAAAATCCTCAAAGAAGAAAAAGAACAAATGATCAAGGTGATCATAATACAGAGGTAGTGACTCAAGAAGAGCCTCAAGACATAACAAATGATAAGACCTCAGGGGAGGTCCAGGTACCTAAACTTAATGAGAATAAAGAGATTTCAATAAGTTATGTCTCTATGGGAAAAAGGTGAAACCGAAATGATTTTGTTGTTAACAATACTTTTGCGTATAAGTTGTTGTTGACAATGCAATAAGATGAGGGTCTTGAACCAAAATCTCTCGATGAATGAAGATAGATAAATGATTGGCCAAAATGGAAAGACACTATCCAATCAAATCTAACTTCACTTGAAAAACATGAAGCCTTCGGACCTATAGTCTGAATGCATGAAGGAATAAAGCATCGGGGTACAAATGAATTTTTGTGCAAAAATAAAATAATAAAAATAAATTCGTTAGAGACCTGAGGAACAAAGGTTTTTGTAAAGGCCTGACATTGATTATATAGAAGCATATTCTCCTGTGATAGATGCTATCACTTTTAGGTATCTTATAAATATTTACATGAAAAACTTGATACGCGTCTAATCGATGTTGTCACAACCTATTTATAAGGCTGTAAGACAATAAATCTTTTATGAAAATCCCCGAAAGATTTAAAGCACCTAATGCGTATAAAAGTTTTCGAGAAACTTGTTCAATAAAGTTTTAGAAATTCTTATACTAATTATAACAACCAGAGCGCATATGGTATAATCGCCCGAGTGAGTGCCTGCTGAAAGAAGAGTATAAAAATGATCCAATTTGTCCTTGTGTATTTGTAAAATGGTCTGGATCTATAGTTGTTATAGTTGTTATGTATGTTGATTATTTAAATATTATTGGAACTCCTGGGGAGCTTTCAAAAGCAGTGGATTGTTTGAAGAAAGAATTTGAAATGAAAGATCTTGGAATGATAAGATTCTATCGTGGTCTACAAATTGAGTATGTGAAAGATGGAATTTTTGTCCATCAATCAACATACACCGAAAAACTCTTAAAGCGATTCTATATGAATAAAGCACATCCAATGAGTACCCCGATGATTGTGAGACCGCTTGATATACATAAAGATTCATTTCGACCTCATAAAACTGATGAAGAGCTTGTTGGTGCCGAAATACCATATCTTAGTGCAACTGGGGCATTAATGAATCTTGCCAATAATTTTCTATCAGATAAAGCTTTCTCAGTAAGCTTAGTGGCAAGATTTAGTTTTTACCTAACACAAAGACACTGAAATGGTACTAAGCATATATTAAGATACCTCCGAGGGACCACTGATATGAGTTTATTTTACTTAAATAAATCAAAATCAACATTAATTGGTTATGCAGATGCAGGATATTCATGTGATCAACATAAAGGTCAATCTCATACATGCTATTTATTTACATGTGGATATACAACAATATCATATCTTTCAACAAAATAGACTATTGTTTCTACTTCTTTAAATCATGCAGAGATAATAGTCATTCACAAAGCAAGTCGAGAATGCATTTGGTTGAGAACGATAACTCAACAATTTCAGGAAACATGTGATCTTTCTCGAACGGAGTATTGCAAAATATTATATGAAGACAATGTTGCATGCATAACTCAACGGAAAAAAGGATACATCATAGAACCAAATACATTTTCGGATATTGTTTTCACTCATGATCTCCAAAAGAATGATGAAATAGATGTACAACAAGTTTGTTCAAGTGATAATTTGGTGGATCTGTTCACAAAGGTATTACCAACCTCAACAATTGAAAAGCTGATAGACAAGATTAGAATGTGTTGTCTTCTAGATATTAAGTGATACTTTCATCATGGGGAATAAATACGCTTTGCTCTCTTTTTTTCTTAACCAAAGTTTTGTCCCACTAATTTTCTTGGTAAGATTTTTAATGAGGTAGCAAGCAATGCATATAATAAATAACTATATATTTTTTTCCTTTCACTTGAATTTTTTTAACATGGACAAGAAAGGGGGAGTGTTGAAAATAAAAGATAGTGGATGCCCATTGTCACGGCCCCAAATGCTCTCCTTAGAATGTCGTAATGGCACCTAGTCTCTAAGACTAGTTAAGCCTAACATTCAAGAGAACATGACAAAAATAAAGAATGAAAACATAATATAAGCTGATAAGTCTCATAAAAATCTCATTACTGAATCACAACTACAATACTCCCAAAATCCGACGAAACTGAGTCATAAGCTCTACAGAAATGTGCTAAAATCTCAAATACATCCCTACCAAATAGAGGATAAAGAGTAATAAGAGAATGGAGGAAGGTGACTTCGAGGCCTGTGGACATCAAGTTAGGTATATTGTCACGACCCAAACAACCATGTCGTGATAACGCCTATCGTGGTACTAGGTCAGCCAACTCACTACCCGAACATCACAATATTTCATTTTCAAAATATTTACTTTCAAGCTATTTAGCGATAAATCTTTCATAAGAATTTTAATACCAAGAAAAATACGAAAATAAAGGCCCGACATCGGGTGTCACTAGTCATGAGCGTCTACAATATTCGTCTAACAAATACTAAGACTAATATAGTCCAGAAATCCACTAAAATAGCTATAGGAAGATAGGAAGAAGAAGATCAAGGTTGCGATCGCCGTGCAGCTACCTTGCTAACTCCAAATGGATCCGCGATGGATGAAATCAACACTTGTTGGTATGTCCAGAAACACCTAGATCTGCACACAAGGTTCATGGAGTAACGTGAGTACCCAACTCAGTAAGTAACAACCATAAATGAAGGCTGAGCAGCAGTGATGAGCAGTAAAACACATGAAGTCCACAATATGAAATCTCAGTGTAACACAACATGCTTGCAAATCGGTATTTGAGTCAAATCATCTTGTTTAAAAAAAATCCAGTTTCGGTGAAAAATATGGTTTAAAGCTATTCTTCAATAGTTTCAACAGAGGCTCAATGCAAAATAGAGTGAACATAATGAAATTATAAAAGCCCCTCGAGCATACCTCACCATCACTCATGCCTCCCAGTCACTCATCACTCGGCACTCGCACTCAGTATGTACCTGCGCTCACTAGGGGTGTGTACAGACTCCAGAGGGGCTCCTTTAGCCCAATCGTTATATCAAGCCAAATCATGGTATAAATCACTCAGGCCCTCAGCCGGTAATAAACATGTTGCGGCATGCGGTCCGATCCCATATTCCTCACAAATTAGGCCCTCGACCTCACTCAGTTATAAACCTCTCAAGCCACTCGGGCATTTCAGTAAAAATAGGGAACTCAGACTAAAACAACTTTCATATGCATCAAAACAGAGTAATAAAACTGAGTTATGCAGTAAAAAAGTATAATCATGACTGAGTATAGATTTCAAATCGAAACAGTGAGAGAATAGTAAGAAAAATCCCCTGAAGGTCCAAACAGTACTGGCACAAGGCCCAAACATGGCATTCAACCCATGTTATAGGAATTATTTCTAAAACACATAGATATTATACAGTTTCAACAGTTACGCAACTCTACAGTTGCTACGAGACGGACCAAGTCACAATCCCCAACGGTGCACGCCCGTCACCTAGCACGTGCGTCACCTCAAAATAGTAAAATGATACGAAATCGGAGTTTCATACCCTCAGGACTAGATTTACAATTGTTACTTACCTCAAACCGGACAAATCTCTATGTCACGACCCCAAACCTACAGTGACCGTGATGGAGCCTATCGTGATACTAGGCTAGCCAATCTACCTCAACTGACAAATAAACCTTTTCGTTTAAATCATAAGTTATCATATTACATTAAGGTTCTTCTTTTAAACATGTTCAACAATAACATTTAATCAAGATCTAAACACAGCCCCAGACATCTGGAGTCAACCGTCATGAGCATCTAAAGAGTAATACAGTGTGATATCATTTCTTTGCTAATACAAGTCTGGAAATAAGTAAAACCAATAGACTAGGAAGGGAAGACGACATGTTGTGGACGCCGAACAGCTACCTCAATCCCTGAGCGAGCTCCAAGCAAATGAGAATCAACTAGCGCTCTGACCCGGTACCTGGATTTGCACACATGGTGCAGGGAGTAACGTGATTACGCCAACTCAGTAAGTAACAACCATAACTAAAGACTTGAGTGCAGTGAAGAGCATTTAAAAATCAGTAGGAAAAATCATGTGATAAACATCAGGAAAATAATTATATATCAAGTCAGAAAATCCTCATTTCGGATCTTTTCATAAAAATCCCAAGTTTCCATTAAACTCTCGTGTAAAACAATGTTATAGCAGTTTCATTGGAGGCTAGTGTAAAAAGGGAGTGTAAACAATAGTTTCATAAATATTAGCCTCTCGGCACAATGTCACTCGTAAATAAAGCTTCTCAGTCACTCGGGACTCCACTATCACAAGTCTATGCTCACACTCAGCACTCTCACTCCACAGGTACCATGTATATATATAACTGATGTGACGTGCAACCCGATCCACATAATATCCACTGCGGCGTGCAGCCCGATCCAAATCATAGTCGACTGCGCTCACTGAAGGTGTACAAACTCTGGGAGGAGCTCCTACAGCCCAAGCACTATATCACTGCGGCGTGCAGCCCGATCCAATATATATCTCGCTGCGGCGTGCATCCCGATCCATATATATATATATATATAGTTGCGGTGTGCAGCCCGATCCATCACTATCCTCAAAATCCGAGCTCACTCAGTCATCATCCTCACAAGATCTCGGGCAACTCATCACAAATCATGAGGACTCAGCCCAAAATATCTCTCAATATTCTAGAACAGGATGATAACAGTAATAAACAGCGAACATGTATAAAGCAAGACTGACTTCATATTTTTCTATCAAGATAGTATGAGAATAGTGGAAAAATACCCCTGAGGGTCTAAACAGGTCGGCACAAGGCCCCAAACATGGCATACGACCCATAATATAGTATAAATCTAAAAATACAGGATATTATATGATTTCAAATCAAACACACAGCTTAAGAGTCGCTACGGGACGGGCCAAGTCACAATCCCTATCGGTGCACGCCCACACGCTCGTCACCTAGTATGTGTGTCACCTCATTTATTAAAACAATACGAAATACCGGGGTTTCATACCCTCAGGTCTAGATTTACAATCGTTACTTACCACAAACCGGTCCAAATAAAAATTCACGATCCTCTTGCCCCTCGAATCGGCCTCCAATCGCTCCAAATCTAACCAAAATCAGATTAATATTATCAATATATGCTAGGGAGACGAATCCCATTCAAAAGTTATCAAAATTATGCACAATCTCGAAATTGGTCAAACCCAACCCCCGGGCCCACGTCTTGGAACTCGATAAAAATCACACCACAAGAATCCTCATCCTTCCCCGAGTCTATACATACTAAGAACATCAAAATCGGACCTCAAATGGCCCCTCAAATCCCCAATTCAAATTCTAGAATCTCAAGCCCTAATCCCTCAATTTTAGTCACAAAATTTCACCCCTAATCAGTCAAATAGTATCACATAAATAAGTTTTAGGTCCAAAAATCTTACCTCCACGAAGTTCTCTTGATTTCCCTCTCTCAAGCTCAAACTCGTATGAAAATGTTGATGAAATAACCCAAAATTCGCGAAGGTTGATATTTATACTTTCTTCCCAGGAAAACCGCACCTGCGGCCCTTTTCTTCGCACTTGCAGTCCTAGGTGCGCACATGCGGAAAATCATTAAAGAGCCAAATTCCACATCTGCGGTCATCCAGCCGCACCTGCGGGCTCGCAGGTGCGGTCCTCTTTCCGCATCTGCGACCAATCCTCTACCAGGCCATAATCCGCACCTGCGACTCTTCCTCCGCTTTTGCGGTCCCCTAATCGTAGGTGCGGTTACAATAGAACCAGCTGCTTCAGCTGCATTTTCCAACTTTCAAACTCCCCGATAGCTATCAGAAGTCATCCCCAGGCCCCCGGGACCTCAACCAAAAATACGAACAAGTCATAAATGACCACCCGAACTTAGTCGAACCCTCGGAACACCCAAAATAACATTGAAATATCAAATCAACCCATGATTCAAGCCTAAGGATCTTCAAACTTCCAAAAATCGCCAACGATGCCGAAACTAACCAAACCACATCCGAATGACCTAAAAATTTGCACACACATCCAAAATGACACTACGAACTTGTTCCAACTTTTGGAATTCCATTCCGACCCCGATAGCTAATTTTCCACTGCCGATCAGAATTTGCCAAAAACTCAATTTCGCTAATTCAAGCCTAATTCTACTCCGGACCTCACAACCACATTCTGAACATACTCCTAAGTCCCTAATCACCTAAGGAAGTTGTCCAAGCCATAAAATCTACATTCCGAGGTCGTTTACCTATTAGTCAACTTCTGGTTACTTTTTCTAACCATTAGGCCAACTTAAGAGACTAAGTGTCTCATTTCTCACCACGACCACTCCAAACCCTAACCAACCAACCCGACACAACATAACTAGGTTAAATAACATGTGTAAAAGCAGAAACAGGGTAAATGAGGCTAATCTCACATAACGACCATCCGGATCGTTACATTCTCCCTCTCTTAAACAAACGTTCATCCTCGAATGGGTCTAGAAACATACCTGGAGTCTCAAATAAGTGAGGATATCTGCTCCGCATCTCCGCTCGATCTCCTAGGTGGCCTCCTCCACCGGCTGCCCTCTCCACTGCACCTTCAGTGAAGCTATATCCTTAGACCATAACCTTCTGACCTGACGACCCAAAATAACCACTAGCTCTACCTCATAAGACATATCACCCTTAAGCTGAACCGTGCTGAAGTCCAAAACATGAGACGGGTCACCAATATACTTTCGAAGCATGGAACCATGGAATACCGGATGGACACTAGATAAGCTGGGGGCAAAGCAAGTCTATAAGCCACCTCTCCAACCCTCTGAAGCACCTCAAAAGGCCCAATGAACCGGGGATTCAACTTTCCCCTCTTCCCGAACCGCATAACACCCTTCATAGGTGAAACCTTCAGCAACACCTTCTCCCCAACCATGAAAGACACATCCCGGACCTTGCGCGTAATTCTTATGCCTAGACTGCGTCGTGCGAAGCCGCTCCTGAATCAACTTCACCTTATCCAACGCATCCTGTACCAAATCTGTGCCTAATAGCCTAGCCTCACCCGACTCAAACCAACCAACCGGAGATCTAAACCTCCTACCATATAAAGCCTCATACGGAGCCATCTAGATACTCGACTGGTAACTATTATTATATGCAAACTCCGCGAGTGGCAGAAACTGGTCCCATGAACCCCCAAAATCAATGACACAAGCACGAAACATGTCCTCCAGAATCTGAATAGTGCGCTCGGACTGCCTGTCCTTCTATGAATGAAATGTCGTGCTCAACTCAACCTGAGTACCCAACTCTCTCTGCACGACCCTCCAAAACTGAGATGTGAACTGAGTACCTCTGTCAGAAATGATAGAAACTGGAATATCGCTCAACCAGACAATCTCCCTGATATAAATCTCAGCTAACCGCTCCGAAGAATAAGTAGTACCAATAGGAATGAAGTGCGTGGACTTGGTCATCCGATACACAATAACCCATATAGAATCAAACCTCCTCGAAGTCCGTGGGAGTCCAACTACAAAGTCCATGGTGATCCTCTCCCACTTACACTCCAGGATATCCAACCTTTGATGCAATCCCCCTGGTCTCTAGTGCTCATACTTGACCTGCTGACAGTTGAGACACCGAGCTACAAACCCAACAATATCCTTCTTCATTCGCCTCCACTAGTAATGATGTCTCAGATCCTGGTACATCTTCGCGGCACCCGGATGGATGGATTACCGCGAGCTATGGGCTTATACTAGAATCAACTCTCGAAGCCCATCCATATTGGGCACACATATACGACTTTGCATCCTCATAACCCCATTATTGCCAATAACTACATCCATGGCATCAGCTCCCCGGACCCTGTCCTGAAGAACGAGTAAGTGTGGGTCATCATACTGGCACTCTCTCATCTGGTCATAAAGAGAAAACCTGGAGGCTACACAAGACAATACCCGGTGGGGTTCTAATAGATCCAATCTCACCAACTGACCTGCTAAGGCTTGAACATCAAGTGCTAATGGTCTCTCTGCTGCTGGAAGATATGCTAGACTCCCCAAACTCTCTGTTCTGCGACTCAAGGCATCGGCCACTACATTGGCCTTCCCCGGATGGTCGATATCATAGTCCTTGAGAAGCTCCAACCACCTCCTCTGACGCAAATTAAAATCCTTCTGCTTAAACAGATGTTGTAGACTACGGTGATCAGTGAAAACCTCACAATGTACCCCATACAAAAAATGACGCCAAATCTTCAAGGCGTGAACAATGGCTGCTAGCTCGAGATCATGCACGGGATAATTCTTCTCATGAGTCTTCAACTGGCATAAGGCGTAGGAAATCATCCTACCCTCCTACATCAAAACACAACCGATGCCTATCCTCGAGGCATCACAATACACGGTATAAGAACCTGAAGTTAATGGCAATACTAACACTAGAGTTGAGGTCAAATCAACCTTGAGCTTCTGAAAGCTCTCCTCACACTCGTCCGACCACCTGAACGGAGCACCCTTCCGGGTCAATTTGGTTAAGGGCGAAGCAATACAAGAAAACCCCTCCACAAAGTGACGGTAATACCCTGCCAAACGAAGGAAGCTCCTAATCTCTATTGCTGAGGACGATCTAGGACAACTCTGCACCGCCTCTATATTCTTCGGATCAACCCGAATACCCTTGTTGGACACCACGTGCCCCAAGAAAGCTACGGAGCCAAGCCAAAACTCACACTTGGAGAGCTTTTCATAAAGCTTCTCCTCCCTCAGTCTCTATAAAACAACTTTCAGATGCTGAGCATGCTCCTCCCGGCTACGAGAATAAACCAGGATGTCATCAATGAACACAATAACAAAGGAATCTAAATACGGCTAAGACACGTTGTTCATTAAATGCATGAACGTTGTTGAGGCATTGGTCAGCCCAAAGGACATCACCATAAACTCATAATGACCATAACGAGTCCTGAAAGCTGTCTTGGGAATATCAGAATCCCCAATCTTCAGTTGATGATACACAGATCTTAAGTCAATCTTAGAGAACACTCTGGCTCCCTGAAGCTGGTCAAACAAATAATCAATACGAGGCAAAGGATACTTATTCTTGACTGTAAACTTGTGTCGCGCCCCCCTTTTTCCTCGCGGAGTCCGGGGTTTATGACATTTGGTTGAGACAACTCGTTCCTTTAGGAAATGGGTTTTGCGTTTTGAAGAGTCGCTACCTAACTATTTTGAGGTGCGTTAAGGCACCAAAGGGGTTCATTTATAGCTACGTTGATAACCAGAGACAGGGTAAGGGTTTGAAATTATCCTAAGGGGAAGGTGTTAGGCACCCCTCATGATCCACAAATGTGGTTCCCGGCCAAACAACTTTTTATGAATTTGTAAAATTTAGCAAATAAAACAAATAGGGCTCAAGTAGTAGGGGATTTGAGTCTAAGATATGTGAGAAAACAATTAAATGAGGAACTAGCTTTTGAAAAGAATTACAATCTAAGCACGTTTGTTAAAAGAAAGTAAAGGGATGTCCTAGGTTTTTTTATAATAAGGATCACATCAATGCAATACCCGGTATGACATTCCTCAAAGAGGGGCTACACGTGGAATTAGCGCACCGGTCATCATATCCATATTCTACCCTTACCCGCCCCGTGAAGGTAACTAAAGCGCGTGTTGGTCACGAACTCTATTGCATGCTGTTACCCGTCCCTTTCCTATCGGCCCCGGAGGATTTTGGGACTTCTATCATATAAGGGAGGTGCTAGGCAGACCCTCAGGTTTTAAAGGTGAAAATGCTAGGCGACATATAATAAAAAAGTAGGACTGCAGATAGGCAAAAAACATGGAAAACATATAAAGGCTAAAGTATTCCTCCACACACAGTACACATAAACATCATGTCTCATACACAATTAAGGTCCAGATTCAGATCCTAGGCATGGTGTCTAAGTGGCAATATCAAAGTCAGATTTATTACATAACTCAAAGAGGAAGTCCTAATCAGGCTTGCCTACTGATTTTAATATACTGATAGTTAAACATAATCACAAAGAAAGATCTAGTTTTATTTTCTTATAGTTGATTACCTAAGGCTTGCCTAGGCGTATAGCAATATTCATAGTTGATAACAGTTTCAGGTCATATACCTAATAACAGGCAGTTCTAAGTGTTGCAGATAGACTAATTTTGCCAATTTGTAGAACATGGGGACTGTTTTAGACATGTGTATTTAAACTAGATATGATTGAATAAGTACAACCCTAATGCATGATCTCTAATGCAACATGATGCAAAAACAACTTAAGCAGGATTTCTAGATGCTCATTTAAGTTATGCATAGTTTCGAGATAGGCAGGAATGACAATTTTAATTGTTGTTTACCCAAAGCAGGGCTTCTACGTATATAGTATGGTTACACCATGCTGAGTGCATGAATAAAAACTAGCGTTGATTTATTTACCCTAAGACAGGATTCCTATTTCAAAACATGTTGACAGAATCACATAATAGTAATTTTGTTGCTATCATCAACCCTAGAAAACAAATGGAGGACATAACAATAAAGAGTGAGAGAATAGAACAGTAGTGTGTAGGAGAATAGAGCAATATCACAGTAATATGCAGAGCAGTAGAGTAATAATGAATCACTCAGTTCTTGGCTTTCACCCGACTGAGTAACCAATAATCAATAAGAGAAGCAAGAGAGAGTAGAAAGTAAGAGAGAATCCAGAGCAATGAGTGTTCTCTCTGCTGATTTGTGTGTGTGTTTTTATGCTAAACAGAGGGTAGAGTATTTATAGCTTTTGAAAACGGGTAGAAAATACGGTAACAAGTACTGAATTAACATAATTATAGAAACAGTAGCAATTGGAATCAACCACAGGACCGAAATCCCTTTAATTAAGGAGTCATGATTCAAACGGGTATTGGTTGCATCACATAAGGAAAGAATCACTTAGAAGACTGACCTTACCATAATAGGAGTAATAAAGAATGTAACATGTAATAAAGGTCAAATACATAATATTTCAAGTAAGGGAAATATATATACTGAATATTTGACAACATGTAGGGTACAATTTAATTCTAAAAATGAGTCACAAGAATCACAGATGAGACTAAAATCACAGGGAATCAGTGCTAACTAAGGATAGTATCTCACACACAAGGAAACAATTTGAAAATCAATACGGGACTATAAGAACATGCACAAAACTATAGATTCAAGGAGAATATCACAGCCTTACTAAGAGATGCACAGAATCAGTAGGGTATTAGATAAACTATGAATAATCAAACTTATTAAACAGAAATAGTCACGGAAATCAGAGAACCCTAAGCAAGAGAATCACAGAAACAGTAGAAGGTTGGAAACCTTAACAACAAAGTTAAAGCGAGAAGCATAGAACTCAGAGAAAATCCAGAAGAACATACAGATAAGCAAACATAACAAATAATATGAACATAAATCCTAAAATTGGGGTTAAGAATATTTAGGGTAAAAGAGGAGATTTAAGCAAAACGTTTAAAAACATACTTGAAATCAAGATTAGTACTAAAATCAGAAGGTAAAGCGTAAAAAAAACAAAGATTAAGAAACCCTGGTTCTTAAAAATAAAGGATCGTTTTAAAAACCAAGGGGTTTTAAGAGAGAACATGTGAAAACCTTGAAAGGGACATAGATCTATCACAGATCTAAAAAGATCAGACGATTAAAGCTAGGGTTTCAGAGAAACCCCCAAAAGGAGAAGAGGTTTAGATATTACCACCGTTTGGCCGGAAAATGCAAGAACCTTACTCGAACGGACACAGGAGGCTGAAAAACATGGCATCATATCGTAGATGGGAGTGTATTGCCTCGGGGTCACTTGAGAGCCTCCACCGGTGACACAGGCATGGAAGGCGGAGCCATAAGGTCGAGGAAAGGTGAAACTCCATAGTTTCCGGCAAGGGAGGTGGCCGGAGAAAGAGAGACATAGCTCAAAAAGGGGGAAGGTTCTAGAGAGAGTCTCAGAGAGAGTGAGAGAGAGACGGGTGAGAAAATGAACGGGGGGAAGTGAGAAGGAGGGGGGTAGTCTTAGGGGGGTTAATTATGGTGGGTTTTAATCTGGGTCGTTGATTTGAATTAATCAACGGCTCAGATCAAAAAGGGGATTGGGCCGGGTGAGATTGAAGATTGGGCTGGGTACTAATTGGGTTAAGGGGTCGGGGTAAATTGGGGTTAAAATCAAAATTAAAAGTGGCTAAGTGTAAATACCCATAAAAATAGCTAAATAATCAATAAAAATGGCCAATAATTATATAAAATAAAATTAAGGCTAAATAGAGTAAATTAAGATGATTTAATTAGCATTAAAAATGCAAATGACTAATTATTGAGTAAAAATAGTACGAAATATATAATTAGGCTATAATTACAAAGTTATTGCAATTATAGTCAAACAAGGCCAATTTGGCTAATTTGTGAAGAAGTTAGGTCTTAATAGGACCAAAAATAATATATTAAGTCAAGAATTGTTTTTGAAATCGTTTGTAATGCAATTTATGATTAATTACTGGATAAATTAGAATAAATTGGTAAAACTGTGGGAAAATTATATAAAAATGCCAATCATTATAAAAACTGATTTTGAAGGTATATAGGCAAGTTTAAAAAATAATTTGAGGAAAAATTGGGTATCAACAGCTGCCCTCTTTACTCGGGAAGGATGAAAGAGTTGTCGGGTAAAGATATGATGGCTAATTTTGACCGAGCGAAACGGTTTGAAGAGATTTAGGCCGCACTCTGGTTTCGCAGTTGCCTACATATCCCTGGTTTTACAGGAATCAGTCTGTATGTAGTTCAGGAGTCATCGGCGAAGTATACCGATGAAACTTTACAAGAACGGACGCAATGTATGGGGTTGGGTGAATAAACGACTTACGTGATGGTTAGGAGAACTCGAGCGGGACCGCTCCTGCCAGGGTGATTGTTGATTGTCAGATTACCTGCAAATAAACAATACAAGCATATATTGCATAATTTTAACATGATGCAAATTCCCGTCGGACCATGAAGGTTGTCTTCGGACGATTAAGGATGACGTCCTCAGACCATGATGTCCTGGGCCATGAATTGCTTGATGCAGGATTCGTAGGGCATGAAATGATGTTCTCAGGCCATGAGGATGGTGCCTCCAAACCATGACACATTTGAATAATGATATGCAAATGATTGTTAGAGCTCCTCAGGCTATGGCATGGTGCTCTCGGGCTATGAAGATGGTGCCTCCGAATGATGACGCCTTTGGATAAGTTGGCGATATTTCAGCCCATGAAGATGCAATAGTATGATGCTAACAAGACAGAGCTTAATCTTGCGTATTGAAAGGGCAGAGCTTAGCCCGAAAGGAAAGCGAAATAAATAGTGCTTGAGACAGTGGTTAGTCTCGAAAAAAGTAAATTGGAGGCAGAGCTTAGCCTCAGAAGGCAGAAAAGTAGCCTTATGCAAAGGGAGGTAGAGCTTAACCTCGGAAGGCAGAACGATAGCCTTATGCAAAATGTAGATGTGAATGGAGATAGAGCTTAGTCTCGGAAGGCAGAAAAGTAGCCTTATGCAGAAATGCAGAAATGTAGATGGAGACAGTGCTTAGTCTCGGAAGGCAGAACAGTAGCTTATGCAGTTCAAAAGGAAGAATGGTAGCCTTATGCGGGTTGGAAGGCAAAAAGGTAGCCTTATGCAATGCAGATGGAGACAACATTTAGTATCGGAAGGAATAAAGGTAGCCTTATGCAAGTCGAAAGGCATAATGGTAGCCTTATGCAGGTTGGAAGGCAGAAAGGTAGCCTTATGCAATGCAGATGGAGACAACGTTTAGTCTCAGAAGGCAGAATGGTAGCCTTATGCAAAGGGAAGGCAGAATAGTAACCTTATGCAAAATGCAGATGGAGACAGTGCTTAGCCTCGGAAGGCAGAAAGGTAGCCTTATGCAAGGAAGATGGAGACAATGCTTAGTCTCAGAAGGCAGAAAGGTAGCCTTATGCAAGAAATAAAATGACAGTAGGAATTTTTAGCTGGTAATAAATTGCGGTATTGTGACCATTGTGAGTATTGTGATAATGAAGCATCGTTTGCGTTGATAATAAATGTCGGCAAGTGCAACAGTTTTGGGAATCTCATTTTGAACAATGTTTGTCCCCTGGGCGGACAATATGTTTAGCAATTTTGCAACCCTAGTGCCTGCATCCAAAGAAAAATCGTGAGTTTTGTAAACGGGGGAGGTTAGTTCATATTTCCGCCGGCTTTGCTTGATTCATTCGGCTTGGTCTGATGATACTGTCTGTATCATTGGGGTAGCGTTGCTAAACAAAGCTGTTTCAAGAACAAACATGCATATTTTGTGAAAGTATAACATAATGTATAATAATTTTTGGATGAACCGATGACCGTGACACGGTTCGAGACATTGCAACCTCTCCTGCTTCAGAATTTTGAGGGTCCCCCTCAAAATTTTGCCCCAGTTTGACGGGTTGATGCCTCTGACTGTTGCTTGTATGGCGATTGGCTGAACTTGCTTCGGAATTTTGAGGGTCCTCCTTAAAATTCTGCCCAGTTTCTAATTGCGGGGAAAAATTAGATTTTTATTGAATTGCGACCGAACCCATAAGGCTGCCTACGTATCCCCTCTTAAACGGGAATTAGGTCAAGCGTAGTTCAATTTATATCATATGAGGAAAGCATAAGGATTACACATAGTAATGCTTGACTGCATCTGAATTGATTGTCTTTGGCCAGACTTCTCTGTTTTCTGCAAGTATAAGAGCTCCTCCTGTCAGCACTCGGTGAACCATGTATGGACCTTGCCAGTTGGGAGAGAATTTCCCTTTGGCTTCATCTTGATGTGGAAAAATCTTCTTCAACACCAACTGCCCCGGTGTGAACTATCTTGGCTTGACTCTCTTGTTAAAGGCTCTGGTCATTCTATTCTGATAAAGTTGACCATGGAATACTGCACTCATTCTCTTTCCGTCTATGAGGGATAATTGCTCATAACGATTCTTTACCCATTCTGCATCGCTGAGCTCAGCTTCTTGTATGATTCTTAAGGAAGGAATTTCAGCTTCAGCAGGAATAACAGCCTCCGTACCATAAACCAACATATAGGGAGTTGCCCCGGTCGATGTGCAGATTGTGGTACGATATCCCAGTAAAGCAAATGATAACTTCTTGTGCCACTGTTTGGAGGTACCTTTATCATGTCTGCATGTATCTGATAGTGGTGGCCTTTTCGGACATACTGGATGCAGTACGTTTCCATATTCATCCAAAAGGAACCGGCCCGGAGTATCTTCTTCGCCAAAACAAAACCGTTCATATGCGGGCCGCAAGTCCCAACATGGACTTCCTCAAGTAGCTTCTATGCTTCCTTTGCGTCTGCACATCTTAATAGCCCCAAATCAAGAGTCCTCCTGTACAAGATTCCTCCGCTGTGAAAGAAGTTGTTGGACAGTCTCCGAAGTATGTGTTTCTGAGTAGGATTTGCAAGCTCTGGGTATTCTCTTTTTGCCAAATATTCCTTGATGTCATGAAACCAAGGCTTTCCGTCTACTTCTTCTTTGACATGGGCAGAATAAGCGGGTTGGTTATGGATCTTCACTGGAATGGGATCAATGAAATTCTTGTATGGATGCTGAATCATAGATGACAGAGTAGCCAATGCATCGGCGAACTCATTCTGGATTCTGGGGGCGTGCCGAAATTCTATCTTCGTGAACCTTTTTCTCAATTCCTGCATGTGGTGTAAGTACGGCAGTATCTTGGAATTCTTGGTAGCCCATTCTCCTTGTACCTGATGTTCCAGCAAATCTGAGTCACCAATCACTAATAGCTCCTAGACGCTCATGTCAATGGCCATGTTGAGCCCTATGATGCATGCTTCATATACCGTCGTATTGTTGGTGCAGGGGAATCTTAGTTTGGCAAACACCGGATAATGCTGACCTATTTCCGATATTAAGACGACCCCAATGCTGAATCCTTTGAAGTTTGTTTCTCCATCAAAGAACATCCTCCAACCGTCATAGGATTCTGCAATGTCTTCTCCTATGAGTGATACCTCTTCATCAGGAAAATACGTTTTCAGAGGTTCGTATCCTCCATCCACGGGGTTTTCATCAAGGTGGTCTGCCAGTGCCTGTCCCTTGACCGCTTTCTGAGTCACAGAAATAATGTCGAACTCACTCAGCAGGATTTGCCACTTGGCTAGCTTGCCAGTGGGCATGGGCTTCTGAAAGATGTACTTCAAGGGTTTCGTCCTTGATATGAGATATGTGGTGTAGGCACAGAAATAGTGCCTCAGCTTCTGAGCTACCCAGGTCAAGGCACAACAAGTACGTTCTAGTAGAGAATATCTTTCCTTGTACGGAGTGAACTTCTTGCTCAGATAATAAATAGCCTGTTCTTTTCTCCCTGTTTCGTCGTGCTACCCCAGGACGCATCCGAAAGCTCCATCTAATACTGCGAGGTAGAGTAGTAAAGGTCTACCTGGCTTAGGTGGTACCAGGACTGGCGATGTTGACAAGTACTCTTTACTTCTGTCGAAGGCCTTTTGACAGTCATCGGTCCATTTGGTCGCGACATCCTTCTTCAGCATCTTTCAGATCGGCTCACATATAATTGTAGACTGTGCTATGAATCGTCTGATGTAGTTAAGCCTTCCCAAGAAACTCATCACATCTTTCTTGTTCCTTGGCGGTGGTAGTTCTTGAATGGCTTTAACCTTTGATGGATCCAATTCTATCCCTCGGCGGCTGACAATAAACCCAAGCAGTTTTCCAGCAGGAACCTCGAATGCACATTTCGCGGGATTCAACTTCAGATTGTATTTCCACAATCTATTGAAGAACTTCCTCAGATCTTCTAAGTGGTCAGTAGATTTCTTAGACTTGATAATAACATCATCCACATATACCTCGACCTCCTTGTGAATCATGTCGTGGAAGATAATGGTCATGGCCCTCATGTATGTGGCCCCTGCATTCTTCAGGCCGAATGGCATCATCTTGTAGCAGTATACTCCCCACAGCGTAATGAAAGCCGTTTTCTCAACATCTTCCTCATCCATCCAGATCTGATAATAACTAGCGAAGCAATCCACGAATGACTGTAGCTCATGCTTGGCGCAATTGTCAATCAGGATGTGTAGATTTAGCAAAGGGAAGTTATCTTTCGGACTGGACCGGTTGAGATCCCGGTAGTCAACACACACTCTGACCTTCCCATCCTTCTTTGGTACTGGCACAATGTTGGATAACCATGTCGGGTACTCGACTACCCTGAGAACTTTGGCGTTGATCTGTTTTGTAACTTCTTCCTCGATTTTCAAATCATGTCGGGTTTTAACTTTCTGAGCTTTTGCTTTACCGGTGGACACATTGGGTTGGTTGGCAGTTTGTGAGACATAATGGATGTACTCAGACCACTCATGTCATCGTACGACCAGGCGAATATGTCCTCATATTCTTTCAAGAATTCCGTGTATTCCTTCTTTTCTGATGGTGACAAATGAATGTTGATGCGAGTTTCCTTGATATTTTCTGAATCTTCCAGGTTGACAACTTCAGTTTCGTCCAGGTTGGACTTAGGTCTGTTCTTAAAATTCTCAACTTCTTTAACAATCTCGTCAGGTATGTCATCTCCCTCTGAATCAATGTCTGTTTGTTGTGTTGTCTCGTTGCATGTCATAGTCATTGGTTCATCAAGACAAGTAATAGTAATGCTGATCGAGCTCTTCTTGGAATTTCAACAATTTTTGTTCAAGCTGTGACATTCTCATTAGGAACCCGAATACCCTGGCCTTCAGCGGCCTCTACCCGTTCAGTTCCATTCTCCTTCCTGATGTTGTTTAAATCGTCCATTTTATTCTTGCCCTTATTCTTGCCTTTAGGAGGACTATGAGGAGGAGTGGGTGGAGGGCCTATGGATCTTGTGAGGTAAGATGATGATGCCAGAGTGCACGAACTAACCTTTGGGGAGGGGAATATAAAAGGAAGAAAACAAAACAAAATAAAAAGTAGCCAAGTCAGTGAGGATTATGATAAGTATTGCAATATTGAAACACATAGTGCGGGAATGTAAAACAAGTCCTAATTTGGGAACCTCTTTGTGCCTGTGGTAGGCCTAGAGACAAATTGATTCGGTGAACTTAGAATGCTAAATGCCTCATTTTGTTGATAAAAATAGACGAATCCAAAACGACACTAAATAAACAAGAAATAAAGGTCACTAACGGCCATTGGCCTTACTACATTGATAAAGCAAAAGAAAGACATTCCTATCTACTTGGTCCCAGAAGGACCTTCCCTAGACTCGACATTCTTGCTTCCCTTGAACATCTTCCCCAACTCGTGAAGTCCCAGCAACAGGTATGCTCTGGCTAGATGTCCACCTTCGGTCCCTTCAGCCTTTTGACAGTCTTCAACCCTTTTGAGGAATTTTTCCTCTAGCTCGACTATGCCTTGTTCCAAGTATCCTAACTTCTTGTTGGTGCTGATAGCCATATCTTTCCATTCCTCAATCAGCTTTTTGTTGGACTTATGTGTCTCGCGGTGTTCGCTCTCATATTCACGGATCCTTTTGCACAGCTGGTTGTATTTGACTTGCACCTCAGCCTTTTCATCTATAATCATGTGGCCTTGAATGAACCCTGGCTTGCTCAGACCATCCAAATTGTCTTCCAGCCAACCAGAATAGAAAGGGGTCCAACCGGCATGATATTTTTCTGGATCAATGGTGTCTTTCTCCATGACGATCTTATAGTGCCACATGTGCTGGGCTTGGCACTTGTGAGGACTATCATCATTTTGGAAGTAAGATCGAAGATGGATCATCTTGTCGACCCTGGGTATGACTTTCTTCCTACCTTCTTGCCTCATAACTCGAAGAGGGACGTAAGGGTATGTTCCTCTTTGACCAATAAGAATCAAGAACGGTGCATCTTTGGACCGGGCGGTGAAATCCTCTGTCGGAAACCACTCAAACATCCATTGAACTTGTTCTTCAGTCAGATTATCAAAGAGCTCGACCCATCCTTTGGCATTCTCAGGCTGAGCGAACATGTCGGGGATGTAATTCATTCGCTTTGGATGGTGGAAAGAGATGTGGTCATCGCAGACCCTTCGATGAATTTCTTATTGGTATTCGCCCTTTTGGAGATGTTCTATGAGCCAAAGTTGAAGTAGTAGATTGCATAATTTGAAGTGTCTCGCTCCTTATTGACACTTCTCTAAGGCTTGGTATATGTCTGCAATGATTATGGGTACAATGATGAATGTCTGCCCACTAATCCCCTCCATTAGGGTCTTGGTTACCATAGCTAGCCTAGTATGGATTCTCTCTTTCTTCATTGGAAACACGATCATACCCAAGAAGCAAAACATGAAGACAAATACCCTACAATGGATGTGTCCCAAGGATGTGATGGCGAACTGATAGTGAAAGGTACATTATGATTTGTTGTGACCGTACCTTTCGTACAAATAGTCAAAAGGGATGTACGGTTATTTTAAGCATACCAGTTCTGCATTCTTCTTCAAACCCATCATTTTAAGGAAACCCTTTCCTATGCGGTTCTCAGGCATTAGCAACCCCGGGGTTTCCCACACTAGGCCGGTCAGTCCCCCTATCTCCTATAGCAAAGGTGTCATTTCAATGTCCCCAAAGCGGAACATGGCATTTTCACAATCCCAAAACAAAGTAGCAGCCTCTATTATCATGTTGTTAGGATGGATTTCCAGGAGAGCTGGTAGATTGCCCAAATATTTTCTAACGAGAGTTTTGTCACTAGAGTGCAGATCTTCCCACCAACTCAGCAATCTTGGGTTGATATTGGAGACCATGCCGAACCTGGGGACTTTGTGCCTCATATTTCTGCAAGGAAAACAAAGTTAGACCCTTACCCCCACCAGACTCGACTATTTGACATCGACAATTAGCGTAAAGCATCTAGTTTTCCAAATAAATGCACAAAATGTGATGATGTTCATTTGGGGTTTAGGGAAACCTAGTGGACTTTTGGACAAGGCTTATCTTAAAAGCTATCGTGCGGACAACACTTTAGCCCGGCTAGGTTTGACCACGATGCATGGAACAACATAATAGAGTAAGGTTTTTATGTAGTTTTAGACTGGTACCCTTGAGCGGACAACTCAAGGGGAAAAGGCACGGAACCGTCGACTGCACCGTTGATCGACTAGTTTTATCGCAAATAAGCCTTTCCTAATTTATGGGGTAATGATATAGGAAGGGCGCAACAACTCATCAAGCGTTGCTATAGTATTTGTTTGGCACAAGTGGAGTATGATGTGGAATCATGATTATGCAATAGACAGTAAAACATGTAGACATGTATTTGCATGTTACGAAGGCAATAAGTACAACAGTTCATAATTTTAAAAAAAAGCGGTTACAAAGGAAGGAAACAGAAAAACATGTCAGTCACTCTTGAAGAAAATTAAATGTTTAAAGAAATAGACAAGTAATTGCACATAAGAGGAATGGGAAGAGGTACAAATTCACAAGGCAATTTGAAATGGTAAAAGCCTAAGAAATCCCCAGCAGAGTCGCCATGCTGTCGTGCCCCCCTTTTTCCTCGCGGAGTACGGGGTTTATGACATTTGGTTGAGACAAATCGTTCCTTTTGGAAAGGGGTTTTGCGTATTGAAGAGTCGCCACCTAACAATTTTGAGGTGCGTTAGGGCACCAACGAGGTTCATTTATAGCTACGTTGATACCTAGATACATGGTAAGGGCTCAAAATTATCGTAAGGGGAAGGTGTTAGGCACCCCTCAGGATCCACAAATGTGGTTCCCAGCCAAATAGCTTTTTGTGAATTTGTACCATTTAGCAAATAAAACAAATAAGGCTCAAGTAGTAGGGGATTTGAGTCTAAGATATGAGAGAAAACAATTAAATGAGGAACTAGCTTTTGAAAAGAATTACAATCTAAGCACGTTTGTTAAAAGAAAGCAAAGGGATGTCCTAGGTGTTTTTATAATATAGATCACATCAACGCAATACCCGGTACTCCTCAAAGAGAAGCTACACGTGGTATTAGCGCACCGGTCATCATATCCATATTCTACCCTTGTCTGCCCTGTGAAGGTAACTAAAGCGTGTGTTGGTCACGAACTCTATTGCATGTTGTTATCTGTCCCTTTCCTATCGGTCCCGGAGGATATTGGGACTTATATCCTATAAGGGAGGTGCTAGGCAGACCCTCAGGTTTTAAAGGTGAAAATGCTAGGCGACATATAATAAAAAAGTAGGACTGCAGATAGGGAAAAAACATGGAAAACATATAAAGGCTCAAGTATTCCTCCACATACAGTACACATAAACATCATGTCTCATACACAATTAAGGTCCAGATTCAGATCCTAGGCATGGTGTCTAAGTGACAATAGCGAAGTCAGATTTATTACATAACTCAGAGAGGAAGTCCTAATCAGGCTTGCCTACTGATTTTAATATGCTGATAGTTAAACATAATCACAAAGAAAGATCTGGTTTTAGTTTCTTATAGTTGATTACCTAAGGCTTGCCTAGGCGTATAGCAGTATTCATAGTTGATAACAATTTCAGCTCATATACCTAATAACATGCAGTTCTAAGTGTTGCAGATAGACTAATTTTGCCAGTTTGTAGAACATGGGGACTGTTTTAGACATGTGTATTTAAACTAGATATGATTGAATAAGTACAACCCTAAAGAATGATCTCTAATACAGCATGATGCAAAAATAACTTAAGCAAGATTTCTAGATGCTCATTTTAGTTATGCATAGTTTCGAGATAGGCAGGAATGACAATTTTAATTGTTGTTTACCCAAAGCAGGGCCTCTACGTATATAGCATGGTTACAGCATGGTGAGTGCATGAATAACAACTAGCGTTGATTTATTTACCCTAAGACAGGATTCCTATTTCAAAACATGTTGACAGAATCACATAATAGTAATTTTGTTGCTATCATCAACTATATAACCAAGATTTCTAAGTGATATTTCATAACAGGTAGACATGAGCACGTAATAATAATTTTGTTGCTATCATTAACCCTATAATCAGGATTTATAGGTGACATTACAGAACAGGTAGACATGAGAGGGATATCATGATAGCCATTTTTGTTGTTGTTATTCATCCTATAGACAGGATTTCTAAGCATAATGAGATGCTGAATACAATACCCATAAATCCTAAGTAACATGATATGCATGGCATGCTTGGCATGTTGTACCTAAACATAGTTGCTATTGCACATATAGAAAAGGTAAACCTAGAAACATGATCTCTACCCTTAATAACTATAGCATGCGTAGTACCCCTCCCTTTTCTCTATCCATCCCCAAAGAGTTTTACAAATAATTATTATAGGACTCTGAATATGAATTACATAACTGAAAATAAGAAAAGAAGAAGTTAACTATAGGGAGCCTTCATAATAGGCCCAAGTCTCCAGGTCCTCAATGCCATATATTGTTTCACAATCTTTTCACAATCCGGGTGTGTTAGAATTCCCTAAGGATCTCAAGGGATCCCGGGCAGTGCTCACACCCAGGTTTCATAGCCAAGATAGAGTAGGTGCAGTGTGGAAAGGCCAGCTCTTGTGTGTCAAATTTCAGAGGGAGCTCAAGGGTCCCAAAGCAATGCTCACACAAAAGGGGCAGAACCTAATATATAAGAGTATAGTGAGAGTGCTTGATATAGTTTTGAAAACTTTGAGTAAGAAAACAGTTTTGGAAAAAGAGGCTTAATGGAAAAGTTTTTTTTTTTAATAACAAAAGCTTAACTGAAATAGACTGAAAGAGCATGAACACCAATCTCAGAACCAAAACAAGGTCAGCATTACACTAAGGACCAAGAAAAGTCCAACAACCACAAGTAGGGGCAGAGGACAATGGGGACAAGTAGTTCAACATGTAAGAGCATACTTGCACATAGCTAGACATTAGAGAAAGGCATTTCAGGACTCAATAGTCACAACATTTCATCACAAAAGGGGTTCGGGACAGGATCTTGAATGTCAAACAAGTTCACATATCAAATTCAGGGAAAAAGGGGTCAGGATTACTCAGTAACTAAAAGGGGGTCATGCATACATACTGATAATGTACTACGGTTAGGGAATGGTGCAAAAAATGGTAGGAAACCAATGGGGAAGCAGTAACATGCTAAAATAAAGGGAAGGGGGATCATATAGACAAAGTATATATGCTAGTTATAGAGTAAGCAATAGAACAACAAGTAGAAGCATAAAGAAATAAGGGAAAGTGAAATGCAAACATAACATGTTGTTTTGGATGGTACAAATCAAATGCAAGACATACCAGTAAAGAGTGAGAGAATAGAACAGTAGTGTGAAGGAGAATAGAGCAATATCACAGTAATATGCAGAGCAGTAGAGTAATAATGAATCACTCAGTTCTTGGCTTTCAGCCGACTGAGTAAAGGTCAAGTACATAATATTTCAAGTAAGGGAAATATATATACTGAATATTTGACAGCATGTAGGGTACAATTTAATTCTAAAAATGAGTCACAAGAATCACGGATGAGACTAAAATCACGGGGAATTAGTGCTAACTAAGGATAGTATCTCACACACAAGGAAACAATTTGAAAATCAATACGGGACTATAAGGGACATGCACAAAACTATAGATTCAGGGAGAATATCACAGCCTTACTAAGAGATGCACAGAATCAGTAGGGTATTATATAAACTATGAATAATCAAACTTATTAAACACAAATAGCCACGGAAATCAGAGAACCCTAAGCAAGAGAATCACAGAAATGCTAGAAGGTTGGAAACATTAACAACAAAGTTAAAGCGAGAAGCATAGAACTCAGAGAAAATCCAGAAGAACATATGGATAAGCAAACATAACAAATAATATGAACATAAACCCTAAAATTGAGGTTTCATCAGAATATTTAGGGTAAAAGAGGAGATTTAAGCAAAACGTTTAAAAACATACTGGAAATCAAGATTAGTACTAAAATCAGAAGGTAAAGCATAAAAAGACAGATTAAGAACTAGTTCTTAAAAATGAAGGATCATTTGAAAAACCAAGGGGTTTTAAGAGAGAACATGTGAAAACCTTGAAAGGGACATAGATCTGTCACAGATCTTAAAAGATCGGACGATTAAAGCTAGGCTTTCAGAGAAAACCCAAAAAGGAGAAGAGGTTTAGATATTACTAGCGTTTGGCCGGAAAATGCAAGAACCTTACTCGAACGGCCACAGGAGGCCAGAAAACATGGCATGAGACTGGAGATGGGAGTGTATCGCCTCGGAGTCACTTGAGAGCCTCCACCGGTGACACATGCATGAAAGGTGGAGCCATAAGGTCGAGGAAAGGTGAAACTCCATAGTTTCCGGCAAGGGAGGTGGCCGGAGAAGGAGAGACAAAGCTCAAAATAGGGGAAGGTTCTTGAGAGAGTCTCATAGAGAGTGAGAGAGAGAGACGGGTGAGAAAATGAAACGGGAGGAAGTGAGAAGGGGGGGGGGGTAGTCTTAGGGGGGTTAATTATGGTAGGTTTTAATCTGGACCGTTGATTTGAATTAATCAACGGCTCAGATCAAAAGGGGAATTGGGTCGGGTGAGATTGAAGAGCGGGCTGAGTACTAATTGGGTTAAGGGGTCCGGGTAAATTGAGGTTAAAATCAAAATTAAAAGTGGCTAAGTGTTAAATACCCATAAAAATAGCTAAATAATCAATAAAAATGGCCAAGAATTATATAAAATAAAATTAAGGCTAAATAGAGTAAATTAAGATGATTAATTAGCATTAAAAATGCAAATAACTAATTATTGAGTAAAAATAGCACGATATATATAATTAGGCTATAATTGCAAAGTTATTGCAATTATAGCCAAACAAGGCCATTTTGGCTAATTTGTGAAATAGTTAGGTCTTAATAGGACCATAATATATTAAGTCAAGAAATATTTTTGAAATCCTTTGTAATGCAATTTATGATTAATTACTGGAGATAAAAATACTGGATAAATTAGACTAAATTGGTAAAACTGTGGGAAAATGATATAAAAATGCCAATCATTATAAAAACTGATTTTGAAGGTATATATGAAAGTTTAAAAAAATAATTTGAGGAAAAATTGGGTATCAACACCTTGTTCAACTGCCGATAATAAATACGCATACGCATAGAAATATCATTTTTCTTCATAAACAACATCGGTGTACTCCAAGGTGATAAACTAGGTCGAATGAACCCCTTATCTAGGAGTTCTTGAAGTTTCTCTTTCAATTCCTCAACTCCGTTGGTGCCATACGATAAGGTGGGATTGAAATAGGCTGAGTTCCTGGCACCAAATCAATACCAAAATCGATGTCCCTGTCAGGTGGCATGCCTGGCAGGTCTGTAGGAAACACGTCCGTAAAATCATGGACCACAGGAACAAAATCAATAGTGGGAGTCTCAACACTGACATCCCTCAAAAAATCCAAATACGATAAATAACCTTTTCCCACCATACGATGAACCTTCAGGTAGGAAATCACCCCACTAGGCACATACTCAATAGAACCTCTCCACTATACCCTCGAAAATACTGGCATAGCTAAGGTCACGACCTTAGCATGACAATCAAGAATAGAATGACACGGAGATAGCCAATCCATTCCCAATATCACATCAAAATCAATCATGCTAAGCAAAAACAGATCCACTCGAGTCTCAAGAACCCCCAATCAATATCACACACGACCGATACACACTGTCCACAATAATTGTATCGCCCACCGGAGTCGACACATGAACAGATGTAACTAAAGACTCACGGGGCATATCTAGAAAATGATAAAAGTATGATGAAACATGAGAATACGTGAAACCAGGATCAAATAATACCAAAGCATCCCGGTGACAAACTAAGACAATACTTGTAATCACTGCATCTGAAGCCAAATCATCTAGTTTGTATGGGAGTGCATAAATACGAGCTTGACCTCCACCTGCTCGACCTCCCCCTCTAGGGCGGCCTCTAGCTGTATGACCCTCACCCTTAGCTTCCTGGATGGGTGGTGAAGTAACTAGAGCTGAGATGGGCCCCCAAGAAAACGAGGTCACTGTCTCCTCATGTGCCCGAACTCCCCCCACTCATAACAACTCCATGGTGCAGGATACAGGGACTAAAGGGAAACCCTGACACTAGGATAGCCACTCGAAGAACCATGCATAGAGGAACCCTGAACAGATGGTGCTCGAGATGAACTCTAGGCTAGAAGAGCACTGAATGGAGAACGGCTTGGATGAGAATTGCGGGGCCCCTGCCCCGATGCTGCACCACTATAAGCTGGGCGAACTGGCTGAGGAGGCGTTATCTGTATGGAGTACAGTATGAGATTTACACCGATCATCGTAGCTTGCAATATCTGCTAAGGCAGAAAGATTTGAATTTGCGGCAGAGGAGATGGTTGGAGCTTCTCAAGGACTATGACTTGACCATTTTGTATCATCCGAGGAAGGCCAACGTGGTGGACGATGCCTTAAGTCGCAAAGCCGAAAGTTTGAGAAGTCTAGCTTATCTTTCAGCAGTAGAGCGACCTTTAGCCCTTGATGTTCAGGCTTTAGCGGGTCAGTTAGTGAGATTGTATTGGTCAGATCCTCCACGGGTGATAGCTAGCATGACTTCTCGGTCTTCTCTATTTGATCAAATTAAGATAAGACAGTATGATGACCGACACCTAGTAGTTCTTCAAGATAGAGTTCATCGGGGTGATGCCAGAGATGTGAATATGGGTGATGATGGAGTTATGAGGATGCAGGGCCGTATTTGCGTGCCCAACGTGGATGGTATTCGAGAGTTGATATTAGCAGAGGCTCACAGTTCGCGGTATTCTATACATCCGGGTGCCGCAAAGATGTATCAGGATCTTAAACAACATTATTGGTGGAGGCAGATGAAGAGAGATATTGTTGAGTATATAGCACGGTGTCTCAACTGCCAGCATGACAAGTATGAGCACCATAGACCAGGTGGTTTGCTTCAGAGGTTAGATATTCCAGAGTGGAAATGGGAGAGGATTACTATGGACTTTGTTGTTGGGCTTCCACGGACTTCGAAGGGTTTTGATGCTATTTGGGTCATTGTGGATAGATTGACCAAGTCCGCGCATTTCATTCCTGTCAGTACTACTTATACTTCAGATAAGTTGGCTAGTATTTACATTAAGGAGATTGTCCGATTGCATGGAGTTCCGATTTATATTATTCCTGGAAGAGGTACACAATTCATATCTCAGTTTTGGAGAGCTGTACAGAGGTATGGGTACCGATGTAGAGTTGAGCACTGTATTTCACCCTCAGACCGACGGGCAGTCAGAACGAACTATTCAGATATTGGAGGATATGTTACGGGCTTATGTGATTGATTTTTGTGGTTCATGGGATCAGTTTCTGCACTAGCAGAGTTTGCATATAATAACAGTTATCAGTCTAGTATTCAGATTATGAGGCTTTATATGGTAGGAGGTGTAGATCTCCGGTTGGTTAGTTCGAGCCTGGTGAGGATAAGTTATTGGGTACAGATCTGATTAAAGATGCGTTGAAGAAGGTGAAGTTGATTCAGGAGTGACTTCGCACGGCGCAGTCTAGACAGAAGAGTTATGCGTACCGGAAGGTTCGGGATGTGTCATTTATGGAAGGTGAGAAGGTACTGCTAAAGTATCACCCATGAAGGGTGTTATGAGGTTCGGAAAGAGAGGAAAGTTGAGTCCTCGGTTCATTGGTCCTTTTGAGGTGCTTCAGAAGGTTGGAGAGGTGGCTTATAGACTTGCTTTGCCACCCAGCTTGTCGAGTGTTCATCCGATGTTTCATCTGTCGATCTCAGAAAATATGTTGGTGATCCGTCTCATGTGTTAGACTTCAGCACAGTTAAGCTCGAGGGTGATATGTCATATGAGGTGGAGCCAGTAGCAATTTTGGCTCGTGAGGTTAGAAAGCTGAGATCTAAGGAGATAGCATTAGTGAAGGTGCAGTGGAGAGGTCAGCCAGTGGAGGAGGCTACTTGGGAGACCGAGCGGGAGATGCAGAGCAAATATCCGCACTTGTTTGAGACTCCAGGTATGTTTTTAGACTCGTTCGAGGACGAACGTTTGTTTAAGAAGGGGAGAATGTAACGACCCGGTCTGTCGTTACGTGAAACATGCATTTTTCTTTGTTGTTATTGACTTGATATATATTGGTTATACTGTATTTGATGTATTAGAGCTGATAGGCTTGAAATCGAATGGTTGTAGTGAGAGTTCAGTCAATTAGCCTTTAAATATAGCTTTAAATTGGGGGAATATCAACTAAGGGTTGACTTATTGGTAAACGACCTCGGAATGTGAATTTTATGGCTTGGATAGCTTCGTTAGGTGATTTGGGACTTAGGAGTGTGTTCAGAATAATTTTGTGATGTCCGATGTAGAATTAGGCTTGAATTGGTGAAAGTTAGTTTTTGGCGATTCTGGTCGGCAGTGGAAAATAATCTATCAGGGTCGGAATGGAATTCCGACAGTTGGAACATGTTCGTAATATCATTTTGGACTTGTCTGCAAAATTTCAGGTCAAGCGGAGTTGATTTGGATAGTTTCGGCATCATTGGTGAATTTTAGAAATTTCAAAGTTCTTAGGCTTGAATCCATGTAAATTTGGTGTTTGATGTTAGTTTAGGTGTTTTGAGAGTGCAACTAAGTTTGAATGATGTTATGGGATATGTTGGTAAGTTTGGTTGGGGTACCGAGGGGCTCGGGATTGATTTCGTGTGATTAACGGACTCATTTGGACTTAGAACAATTGCTGGTTTTCTGGTTTTTGTGCACAGTGATTTTGTTCACTGCAATCGCAGGTGAAGAAGTGCGATCGTAGAGAGTTAATTATGATCAGGCTCAGATTGTTCTATGCGATCGCGAGAAAGGAGGTGCGATCGCGGAGTAGAAGAAGGACAAGTCAGTGCGATCGCGTGGAATAGGCAGCGATCGTACAGAGGAAGATAGGTGCGCGGGGTTGGCTGGCAATTGCACTGTGCGATCGCGTGCACAGTGCTGCGATCGTGGAGGTCTGAGAAATTGGTCAGTGCGATCGCAAGGCCAAGGCTGCGATCGCGGAGAACAAATAACTGGGCAGTTATATAATAAAACTCTCCGCGACTTAAACCTTTATTTCACCATTTGTGTACGGACAGGGAGCTTTTTGGACGAATTTTGAAGGAGAAAATCAGT